>PVJC01001314.1:0-96446 GCA_004026665.1 Murina feae
GGTACATCTAGTAAACAGTGTTTAGACCTTGGTAGGTGCTATGTACTGGTAAGTGTTGGCAACCATCGTCATCATGCTGTTATTTTTTATTATTATCATTATTATTAAATATATTTTTATTGATTTTTTACAGAGAGGAAGGGAGAGAGAGTTAGAAACACCAGATGAGAGAGAAACATCGATCAGCTGCCTCCTGCACACTCCCCATTGGGGATGTGCCTGCAACCAAGGTACATGCCCTTGACTGGAATCGAACCTGGGATCCCACAGTCTGCAGGCCGACACTCTATCCACTGAGCCAAACCAGCCAAGGCCATTATTATTATTATTATTAATGAGGTTGGAGATGTCAGTTGAAGCCAGATCATGTAAGGATTTAGGCAGAAAAGAGTTAGTCAGCCCTGGGTCAGCAAGGGCACCCCATGGGAGGGTGGAGAATGGACAGGACAGGGAAGACCATTAAGGACAGTGCTGCCATCAGCCTGCAAAGGATGGTTTGTGGCTTGACCTTGGTCGTGGCAGAGGGATAAAGGGCAGTGTATGGGATTGAGAGAAAGGTGAGGATGAGGTCCAAATTTCTGGCCCAATAAGAGTCCAAAGATTATTGGTATGTAGATGAGAGTCACACCTGCTGAGTACAGGAGCAGGGACCTCAAGAGGCATGAACTCCCTCCCCCAGGAAGGTGCAAGCAGGGATTAAGGGTCACCTGCCCAGGATGCTATAGGACAGGGATGCTGGGACGGAGGGCGACTTCCAGCTCTGACAGGCAGACCTTCTGGACTGTGCCTTTCAATGACGTGGCCCTGCCATTTAGAAAGGCGTCTGTAGCCAGAGGTAACTTCGGGAGGCCAGGGCTAAAGATGGGGTGGTCTGAAGGTCATGAGGCTCTCTCACATGCTCACCTGGCATCACCCACCGTCCTTGTCCTTTGCTGGGCGCCCAGGCTGCCCACTATTGCCAAAGGCCTGTGGGTGAAGTCGTTGTGGGACTATGGTTCTCAGGGCTGCTATTCGGCTGGGAACTCTAGGAATGCCCAAATCCTGCTTCCCATGAGTTCCTCTGACAGGATATATGCATGAGGATGTTGACAAATAGGAAGTCAATGTGCAACTTGGTTCTGGGACACTCAGAAAAGCCTGCACTGGGCCCAGGGCCCTTTGATATCACCCAGTGACAAATCCCCCTTTGGAATTAAATGACTGTGACCATTGATCCTGAGCAAGCTACGCAAGGCTTAGGTGCACCCTCTAGATGGTAAGACTTATTGCAATCAGGGCTGCATTCCTGTGGGCGGTCCCTCCTTCTGCCCTCGTGGAGGTGGCTTGCTGTGTGCTGTTTCCATGAGAGAACGAAGTGGGACTCACCTCCCAAGGTCCCAGAGGAAGGAAGAAAGCTGTGACTGGCTGTTCTGAGCCCACTGTGTCTGTTGGAGGAGGGGTGAGCAAGACGTCCCCTCTGTCCTTTGAAGTCGCCACCAGTGGTGCCCACAGAACCTGGCTCGGTCACCGCCGATTCCTGCACTGCCTGCACAAAGAAATCCCACTCCCTGGAGAAGGCAGGAAGCAGAATGAGTCATATCTAAAAGCTGCTTAGCCCAGACTTGGGCAAGGAAGGGAAACACACACACACACACACACACACACACACACACACACACACACACACAAAACCCCTTTGATCTTTGTCTCTGATTTCTGGAACGTTCTATCTCATTGTGACTTAGAGAGTCAAGGGAGGATGGGCATCTCTAACTTGGCAGGCTCTGAAATCAAGTGGTCATGAACTAGGCTAATGATCGATTCCATAGTGTGGACCCCTGCCTTGAATCCACAAGATGGTAGAGCTAAAGACGGAAGTAGTCCATGGCCCACGTTGCATTAGCAAGAAACACCCTTTGAAACTGCAAGACACCCTCCTCCCAGACTGAGGGCCCAGGGAACCCTCCAGAAAGATCAGTTTTCTCCCCATTTTCCCATTCAAGTTCTTGCCATCTGCTTCTTCCCACCCCACCCCCCAGTGCAGCCACGGGAAGCACATGGACTCTGGAGGCAAAATCATGGTAGGACATCGGGCATGAATTCTGCTCTCTGGGCCGCAGTCTCCCCAATTGAAAGGTGGAGGGGGATGATCCTTTTGATCCCCCAGCCTCTCATGATGGGATTCTAGAGCTGGAAGCAGCTGACAGTGGCCCCTCTCACTCCTTCTGGCTCCACCCAGCGGGAGATCTGATAGTGATCTTTGCACGGAGCTCCCACTGGTCAGCTCCTTGGAGCCTGACATTGCTTCTGGAAATCTGAAAGGTGAGAATTGTCATTTGTGTTTGTGAGCACAGACGGAAAGGGTCAGGTGGATGTGACTCTGAAGGCATAAAGCTCTGGGTTTCGGCCCTCGCTTTGCCACCATTCGCCAGCTTGATGACCTCGGGCAAGGGACACATTCTGTTAGAAGAATAGAATCTACCAAGATGGACTTAAAAGCTGTCAGCAGCAGACTTCATTTCTCTGAGACTCAATTTCCTCATCTGTAAAATGTGGATATATAACCATCCCCATCCCATGGGGGTTGCTGAAGTATCAAATGCAATAATGCACAGTGTGTAGAGTTTAGCAGGAAGCCTGATCCTTGGGCATTTAATAGATGTTCGCCATCGATATGACCAAGTACTGGCCCTTCAGCAAAGGTTAGTTTGTGGCAGGGCTGGCTTCTCCCAGCTCTGTGTGCACAAGCACAGCCGGGGGTCTCTCCCAGAGTGATTTGAATGCTGTGGCTGCTCACAACCCTTCCTTCACCTGTAGTGAGTGCTGGGGAGTCAGAGGCTTTCTGGGGGTGGGTCCCTAGTGCCTACTTCAGAGTTTTAAAGATGTAGCAGGTGTCCTTTCCAGAGAGCACCTCAAGGCCTCAAAGGTCCATCAAATGCAAAGTTATAGCATACCCCCACATGAGCCACCCTAGGAGCTGCTGCAGACCCATTGGCGGAAGATCAGACACCCAGTTGCTGGGTGTTAATTACTGACTTGGCACCCATCTTCTTGGGGAGCACTTGCGAGAGTCTCTTTTTTCTCTTTCCAGTGGCATAAACATTTGTAAGGCAAGTAGCCCAGGGGGTCTGGAGATGTTTACTTTGTAGTTAAGGAAGAGAGGAGTTTTTTTTTTTTTAAATGTTTTAAAATTAAATTTAATTATTTTATTTTATTTTTTTCGTTTTGTTTTATTGCTTAAAGTATTACAAAGAGTGTTAAATAAGTCTCCATTTTCCCCCTTGACTTCCCCGAGAGGAGCTTTTTAAAATTTAATTTAAAAAAATATATATATCTTATTTTTATAGAGAGGAAGGGAGAGGGGTAGAGAGTTAGAAACATCAATGAGAAACATCCATCAGCTGCCTCCTGCACACCCCCTACTGGGGATGTGCCCACAACCAAGGTACATGCCCTTGACCAGAATCGAACCTGGGACCCTTGAGTCCACAGGCCGATGCTCCATCCACTGAGCCAAACCAGTTAGGGCGAGAAGAACTTTTTCATTTGGGGAGCAAGAGCACTGCTGGCCCAGGAGAAAGTCTTTAGGAGACCCCTTGTACTAGCAGGCATCTGTGGGGGTGATTCAAGATGGGGTGGGACAGCTTCATTCCCCACTGATGGCATAAGTTCCTTCAGTCAGCAGAAAATGGATGCTCTTCAATACAGATTTTCCCTGTTGCTGGGTCCCGGGGTGGGAGGGGTGGGGGGGGGGCTTAGAGCCCAGAGAACTCACCTTGTGGCAGCGTTAGCAAATCAGAGAACTTCTAGGTGCCATAGTGAGAGTGAGAGTCCTGGGTCACTAGCCAGACTTAGGGCCTGGAGGGTTGCATGGAGTCAGTGGTTGAGGACCAACTTTCTTCTCTGTTCCTACCACTGGGCGGCGCAGGTGAGCAAGGCTGCACCGGGATGGCTCCTGTAGGGAAAGCAAGGGTGCAAGGAGGCCGGTTCTGGGGTCTGTGAGGACCGGGAGCCCAGCTGGCAGACAGCTCCTGGGTGCCTTCCCTCAGTGAGGCCTGGGGGCTTTCCCTGCCTATCTGCCCACCTCAGGCCAGGAGGGAAATACGAAGACATCCAAATTCTGTATTTGTTCCTGACCTGAAGCAACAGGTAAAGCAATCCACTGCCGGCTTGAAGCCAGCAGAGAAGGGTATTCCCACCCAGTAGATGTGTCCCTGAGAAGGTGAAGGTCAGTAGGTACTTTTATAAAGCAGGGCCACAGATGGGATGTATCGAGTGGGGGAAACTAGCTACTTAAAGGAACCGAGTCAGGAATTATTTTCTAAGGAGAGAACTGCCCTTATTTTGCACACTGTGTGCTTGGAGTTTGAGAAATGGGTTCTCAACTCCAAAGGCAGAGTGCTTCCGAGGTCCCCCACATGTTTGGTGGCCTCTGTGAGGTCTGGCGAGAACCGTGTGATTCAGCTCCCATTTGCAACGTCAGGACTATGGGCCAGGCCCCTGACACACTGGCTCCCCTCCAGGCCTGTGGTTAGGAGTATCATCACCTTTAGGTTACGAATGAAAATTAGCTAAACACCTTACCTTTATTATATTATTTAATCTTCATAACAACTCTCTCGAAGAAACGACTGTTACACCCATTTTATAAGTGGGTAAAACTGAGGTTAGAAAGGTAACTTGCCTGAGGTCTGGGAACTCAGATCGAACCCACATTGATCCCAGGTTCCAAGTCCAGCCAGAGCTCATAGTCTCAAGGCTCCTCTGATCGGGAATCAAGTTTTCCTAAGCGAAGCCAGGTCGCTTGATCAAGGTTACCTACACGGGGTGTGATATCAGACCTACCCTCCTTCTCTGGCCCCTCGTGTGACCACCTTCCTCAGCCCCAGCTTCCCGGCCTTCACCCCAAATAATACACAGGTACAGCCTGGAATGTGTTTCTGGCCAAGAGGGTTTGTTCCAAAGCCTTGGACCCAAGTGGCACATAAGGCGGGAAAGGAGAAATGGTGAGGTGCACCAAGAAGAAAGACCACCTTAGCCATCTCCCTGAGCCTGAGTCAGCCAGGAAGGCTGGGAGTTGGAGAAAGTTAAGCTGATTCGGTATCCTCTTTGCTAAGAGACTTGGGTAGCAGCGGATCTCAGCTGAGCAGGGCAGCGTGCAAAAGGGCGGGCCTCCCCCGCCTCCAGGGACTGAGAAGAAAGGCAAGTTTCTCAGAGACGAGGCTCCTCACATGGGAAAGAGAAGTGGTGTTAGCTGAATATTTGGCTGGGAGTCTGGCTCATGGTTCCAACTCATGGGCACCAGCAAAGGAGAGCGAGAAATTGCTGAGGGTGGCAAATTGGTTACAATTAAGAGAACCTGGGAGACACAAAACAATGTCAGGGCCACCAGCTGTCCAGGATCTGGGTCTCTGTCTGGAGGAACAGCTCAGGAAACCAGCCGCCCTCCCCCGCTCTGCACAGGCCATTCGAGCAAAGAGACTCTTCCCCGCCCTCCCTTATGCTCCCAGGGCCCAGAGTGCTTCCAGGTGTTGGGGTCCCCCTTCCCCAACCCACCAGCACCTTTTCCTTTCCTTTCTCCACAAACACACCGGGTCTTGTCCCTCAGGAAAGTAAAGAAGCTGATGGTGGGTTCAAGTTCTAACTCCTGTGCTTCTTGCACGAGTTATTTAACCTGAGCCTCAGTGTCCTCATCTGACAAATGGGGACAATAACAACGCTTAATGCATACAGTTGGCAGTGAGCATTAAACATGATGTGTGAACGTGGGTGGCACAGTGCAGGGGGCGGCCAACTATGGCCTGTGGGCTTGCCGCCTATTTTGTATGACCCATGGGCTAAGAATGGTTTTTACAGGTTTTAATTGTTGGGGTAAAATAATAACAATAATAATAATAACAACAACAACATTTGGTGACATGTGAAAGAGATATAAAATTCAAGTTTTAGTGTCCATAAATTAAGTTTTATCAGAACACAACCACCAAATACTTAGTGTCTGTGGCTGCTTACATGTGGGCCCTGGTGCCCCTCTCCCCACGCCACCCCACCCCCCTTGGAGTCACCTGGAGGACCCAGGACTTGCAGTGATGAGCTCCTTGAAGGTCTCAGTGGATGGGCATGGTTCTAGTGGTTGGCCCCCAACAACCAGTGCAGGCAGAGTTGAGTAGTGGCAACAGAGATCAGAGGCTATATGGTTCAAAAAGGGTAAAATAGTTACTGTTGAGCTCTTTGCAGTACAGTGTCTCACACACATACTGGTAGGGACTGCAGAAATGTTAGCTGCTATTATTATTGCGATTACTATCACCATCCTTGCACATTCAAAAGCTCTTTCCTCAGCTTGCCCCGGGGGCCCATAAAAAGCTGCCCCATATTAGGTTAAACATGAGGTTTGAATACCCCTCAAATGCTCTTGATCCGATTCATCTGTGACACCAGCAACTAAGGCAAATTCAGAAACAGTCACATGATCAGTGTGCAAAATAGTGGGTGCCCAGTTAAGTTCGTATAAGTCCAGTGGCCTCATTTGAACAGGGACAGTAAGTGTTCCTAAGAGTGAAATAAGTGAAATCTGAAACTTCTCAGTTGCAAAAGCCTGGGCTGTTTTAGACCTTTCTGTTTTTCCCCCTGAGGAGGGAGCCTGGACCTCAGACTCGGATTGGATCTATTTTCCTCCTAAAATGCATCTCTGTGGAGCCTGGTTCCCCAGCCCAGTCCTACACAGCTAGCAGGTTCATTCCAGGGCCCAGTGTCCATCGTCAGGAGGGCTGGGGGTGTCTTTGCCCAGGGCTGTCCTAGAGACGGGCCCCCTGGACACGGGTTGGTCCACAGCCAGCTGAGCCCAGTGCTGCCTGCCCCCAGTTACCGGGTGTAGTCCCTTTAAGCAGAGGCCTGGGTGGCTCCAGACAACAGCTGGAGACCAGAAACAAAGACTTCCAGCTACAAGCAAATGTTGCTGCTTCTTGAGGTTGAAATATTCTGTCCCCCAAGTTCCCCTTTCAGCCAAGCAAAAACAATCCCCCACAGGGACCCGACCCCATCACAGAGGAACAAAAGCTCTCCAGTTCTCAGAGTCCCAGAGACTTGTCTGCAGTTTCAGGCTCGCACAGCCCAGGGGGGAAGAGGAGATGATCATGTGATTTCCAAGCTTGGAGACAAGGTCACCCTTGTCCAGCCCTTTCCGTCTCCACAGGAAGAAGAGCCTTTGATTGCTTGACAAAGGATGAGGCTGACGCTGCCCTGGCGTGGGCTCCCCGGAGGGTGGGTTTTACAATGTCCGAATCTCTCAGGTTTCGGAAAACAAGGAGGTGAGGTTAAGGTCAGCAGTGCCCAAAGTCCACGCAGATGGATTTGGGGTGCTCTTCCTGGTCCTGCTTCAGGCAGGACAGCTGCACATTCTGGCTGCATTTATTTTTTTGCTGCAGGCTAAGTTGTCTCTAAGAAATTTACTAGGCTAGCCCATTTGTTTTTCACCAGCCATGAAAAAGATTTTTCTTCAGAATATATTTGCACATGACATATCTGATAAGGGGTTGGTAACTAAACTGTATAGGGAACTCATACAACTCAATAACAAAAAATAATCTATCCAATTAAAAAAATGGGCAGAGGACAGAAAAAACATTTCTCCAAAGACATACAGATGCCAACAGACATATGAAACAATGCTCAACTAATTATCAGTGAAATGAAAATCAAAAGCACAATTAAGATACCACCTCACACCTGTCAGAATGGCTATTCTGAAAAAGTCAATGAATAATGTGTTGGTGAAAATGCAGAGAAAAGAGAACCTTGTGCGCTGTTGATAGGACTGCCAATTGGTGCAGCCACTTTGGAAAACAGTATGGAGATTCCTCCAAAGACCAAAACTAGATCTACCATATTACCCAGCAATTCCACTTCTGGGTATTTATCTGAAAAATTCAAAAAGATATATGCAGAGATTAACCAAATAACTTATATGCATATATACATAACCCATGGATGCTGTGAAGGCCTGAGGTGGGGCAGGAGCCAGATGGAAGGGGATAACGGGGGGGAGGGGGGAAGGGATTGGGGATATTTGTAATATTCTCAACAATAAAGGTAAGTTAAAAAAAGATATATACACCTTTATGTTCATTGCAGTATCTTTCACAATAGCCAAAATACGGAAGCAAGCTAGATGTCCATCAATAGATGAATGGATAAAGATGTGATACACACACACACTCACACTCACACACACAATGGATGTTTATTCAGCAATAAAAAAGAATGAAATCTTGCCATTTGTGACATGGATAGAACTAGAGAGTCAGATGAAGAAAGACAAATACCATATGGTTTCACTTATATGTGGAATCTAAAACAACAACACGCAAATGAACAAACAACACACAACAAAAACAGCAGCCTCACAGAAATAGCTCGAACTGATGGTTGCCAGAAAAGTGGAGAGTGTGTGTGTGTGTGTGTGTGTGTGTGTGTGTGTGTGTGTGTGGTGGGGTGGATAGGTAGAAAAGGTGAAGGGGAATATAGTCAGTAATACTGTGATAACTCTGCCTGGTGACAGATGATTACTAGACTTAGTGTGTGAAGATCACATTGTAAAGTACATAAATGTTGAATCACTATGCTGTACACCTGGAACTAATATAATATTGCATACCAACTATACTTAACATTTTACGAAGTCAAAAAGAGCTCCTGGGAAAGAGAGAAGGAAAGCTCAGAGAAGAGAAACACTTGAGTGAAGCTTTCAGGGGCCATCATATCACAACAGCCACCGCAGGTTGGGGCTAGCTGCTGTGGAGCAGGCCAAGGTCAGCTGGGGAGAGGACAGAGGGAAAGAGAGGACCACGAACTCTATGGCAAGGTAAGGTGCCTGCCAGAGAACTACGGCAAGTCCTCACTTAACATCGTTGATAGGTTCTTGGAAACTGCGATTTTACGTGAACCGAAGTATAGTGAAACTAATTTTACCATAGGCTAATGGATTTAAACAGGAGTCGGGTTCCTATGGCATATTTCTGTTCACAAAACATCACCAGACTTCTGAACAAAGACCTTTGAAAACACTTCTAGTATTAACCATTGAAATAAATGTGAGCTATATCCTAGGCACACTTCCTTGTTCTTAACCCACCCACTTCTACTCTATAATAACAAGGCACAGCTACTGAAATGACACTAGGATAATAACTCATCACAACTCTATGGGCAGGTAGTGAAATGCCCCCATCTGACAGATGAGAAAGTAGGCACACAGGGCTGAGTCACTTGCCCAAGGTCACCTGGTAAGTGGTGGGGTTGGGATGTGAGCCCACGCCCCAAGTACCTACCCCTGGCTCATGGGTGTAGCCTGCTTACTCTCACCTAGTTCTCTCCTCCCTCCAGTGCTGGCTTAGGTCCCCCGAGTCTCTTACGTGTGTACCTCCGAGGCTCTGATGGGCCTCCTCACCCTCGGTCTTATCCCACTCCAATCTATTTTTCCTAATTCAAGTGTCTAACACTCTAACCTAGGAATCTGATGTCACTCCTCCACTGAAACCCTCCCAAGCCTCCCTGTTTTACACTTCCTGGTCCCTCAGCAAATGAGTGGGGGTTGCTGAATCCTGTAGGGTTATGCCCTCCACTCCCCCAAGCTGCTCTCCGAGCCCGTTTCCTCACTAGCAAAAGAGGGCGACAGTACCTGCAGAAAGGCTGTCAGGGTATGCACAGTGCCTGACAGGAGAGTGCCGGGTGCAGAGCAGGCAACTCACACGGAGCTTCCATTGGTGTGATTACAAAGGAGAGGGGGCAGAGGAAGAACTGGCTGCTCTGAAAGGCAGGACGAATTCCACCTGGGATAATAGCTACCTGAGTGTCTTCGACATCTTTTCTCAATCTTCCTCACCTTCTGGGGCACACATACTATTACATTTACAGGGAGGGGAACCTGAGGCTGAGAAGCGGACTGACCACCTCAAGGTGGATTCAAACCTAAGTTCCTTTGAGTGCAGAGCCTAGTGCTCGTCCGGAGAACCGCCCCATCTCACCGGGTGGCGTGCTGATTTGGAATTCCAACTCTTTCGGGTCTTACAGCTGAAGATCACTGTGGGTCAAAGCTGCGGCAAGACCTGAGGGAACCTGGAGACCCTTGGGAAAAACAGAGCCAACAGGGCAGTCTGGCATGGGCACAGGTTAGGAAGAGCGAGGGATCCTTGGCCGGGGGTTTGGGGACAGTTGGGGGGGGGAGAGGGCACCCATAAAGACGACAAGCCAGGGCCCATCCCGTTTCTACAACAATGAGAACATTTATTTTCTCCAGGCAGTAAAAATAACATTTTTCTCTCTTGTAAAAGTTAAGTACCATTACATTCCATTTTCTTAAATAACAAAACCCTAAAAATATATATTAAATTGTATACAGTGCATCACACTTCATCTTATATTTTAAAATACATGATGTTTCTATTTTATTCTCAAAGTTGCATATTAAGAGCATATTTACAAATAAAGCCTTGTCATCCAAAGTCAAGATCCCCACAGGAAGGTGAGCCCAGACGTGGGCAGGCCTGGACGCTGCGTGACCCCTGCGATGGCAGCTCCCCGCCACATGCTCCCGAAGACACATTCTCTCTGAAGCAGATTTGCCTCGGACTTTCTTCCACACCCACTTCCATCTCGTTGAGATGCTGGACTCACAAGACAGAAGCCTGTGCAATGGGCACCCTCCTGGGTCTGCAGGCAGAGGGGGAGGCCCTTTCACCCCTGAGCCGGCCAGCCTGAGGGGAGGCAGCTGTGGCTGGAAGGTTTGAGAAACACCCCACACCAGGGCAGCTAAGCTGAGAGACCTGGCCAGGAGGTAGAAGAGTGAGGAAGGTAAACAAAGACACCAGAGGAAACAAGTAAAAGGTTAAAAATTCCCACGGTAGTAACAATAGCCAGCATCACATGCCAAATAGGAGGTTTGCAGCCCAAGAGGGTGCCAGTTGACTGGGCTATGGAGTGGAGCTGGCCTGCTTTGGGGAAGACCTGGGGTGGCCTCGGCAGGCAGGGAGACTGGGATCTCTGAGGCCATCCACTAAGTGCTGGTGAGGAGTAGTGCTCAATAGGATGCAGAGGCTTGGTGACAGCTTGCGCGCCCGCTGGTTCTGGGATGGCCTGGCCGGATCCGCAGCTGGGTCAGGCAAGTCCCGCCTGAGCTGACAATGGGACGTGTGGGGAGGCCTTTCCCTACAGGTCTGGCCTGAGGTCCAGGATGGCTGCATGCATTAGTGCTTTGATCTTCATGGGTTTCTGGCTGACTGGAGTCTTGAGCCAGAGCCCACACTTCACAAGTTACAGCGATCACCTTACCTCACTTATTCCCAGAGGCCTTCTACCCTGTTCTGACGTGGGGTGGGGGAGGTACCCGGGGTTCATTCCTACTCCTCTGCTCTGTGCGCAGTGACACATGGGGAAGAGCACAGGCACTGAGTGCCTTCTAGGGGGCCAAGGGCACTGGAGCACGGCTAAGGAAGGGAGGCAGCAGAGCAGCGGCCCTCCCTCAGGCGGGAGCACACCCGGAGAGGCAGGGCCTGGGTCCCAGCAACGAATGGGATGAGGGGGGCACGCAGGTCCTGAGGCACCCACTTGCAGCCTCCTCCATTAACCCACCTCAGGGCAGAGACTGTGGACTGGATGCTTTCAGAGCCACTGTCTATGGTGGTCCCCAGAGCCCCTCCGCCTTCCTCTTTCATCATCTTCTGCTATGTGATCTGTAACGGACTTTTCTCAGGGTCACCCTTTCCAATCACCTCCAACCCCCTTCTCTCTTCTAGAGCAGTGTCTTAAAAGGCCAAGTGCCTCCTGGAGGCAAACCTCACCCTCTGTGGGGTGTTGACAGGTTCCAACCAAGGCATGGCCAAACTGTGGCCAAGGAGTGTGTAGAGGTTCGGCCTGCGACGGTTATGGCTCTCGTCCCCATGCTGTCCTGAAGCTGGTTTGGGATTCCCGTGGTTCCTCCCTGGGCAGTAAGTTGATCCTGGCAGCCCTGGGCTGTTCCAGGACCAGCCGGAAGGAGAGCACCAGTGCTTTGAGGATCTCTGAGAAAGGGCTGATCTTGCTGCTGCTCAAACAACACACAGGCTTGGGGCTTGGCCCCTGTGACCAGAGAGAGGGGTGAGCTGGGCGGGCGATCAGAGTAAGGCTGGTGATCAGAGTAAGTCTTAGGCAGCAGCACTGCCTGTTGGCTGGGTGAACCCTTTGCCAGATTCCACATTCCCTTGGACGTGGGTCTATTCACAGCTCAGGGCCCTTTGTTACTGCACACCTGACGCTTATGTTCGAGAAGAGATTCCTCAAAAGCCAGGAATAGCTTGGAAGGGAGACTGCACATGTCAGTGTATTTCCAGTGGTCCTTGATGTGACAGACCTCTGTCTCCAGACCCCGGGTCTGTGGACAGCTGCTCCCGGGAAACGGCCCTTTCCAAATCAAAGCGTGAGGACAGCACCAAGCAGATCCATGCTTGTAGTAGGTTTCACGTGGTGCCTGGAGCAGTGCCCGTGCCCCCCTGTGGACACACGGCCCCATTCCCCCTCTGAAGGCCCCTCTGCCTCCAGCTCCTAGAATCTCTCCTAGTTGCCAAGTGTCACTTCTCCCTGTGGATACCTCCCAGCTGCCCCATTTTTCTGGCAGCAGCCAGTTTCAGACAGGTTGCCAATGTGGCAGAACCCCAGGAAGAGCCGTGGCAGGCAGTGGCTCAGGGACTTGGGGAAACTAGGCAAAGTGCTGCAAAGGGGAATCTGGGAAGCCAGAGGCACAGCAAGGCCCAAGGCCTGAGTGCCTGGGGGAGTGTCATGTTCTGAGCAAGGCCCAGGCTGCTCTTCTCACTGCTGCTGACAAAGCCTGCTTGTGGGTGGTGGGCACTTCTAAACTGGAGAGGCACTGACTCTCACAACCAGGAGCAGGGAGTATGGGATCAGGATTAAGAGCCCTCTACCTCCCCACCAAGCTATTCCGTTCCCGTAAGAAGGGGCAGAGAGGGCTGCAGAGAATATAGGCACAGTGAAGGGTTTTCGTCTTCTTTCACAATGAGGGATAGCTAAAGGGGGGACCGTGGCATCCTGTCTTCCATAATGCTGCCCAAATGCTAAGCCATGAGATTTATATTCCTGGTTCTGAACTGAGAGTCAGCTTAGAGAATCATGGAGAGATGAGGGCTTGGCTCAGGTGCCAGCTGTTCAGGGCAAGGCCAGACAAATGCAATCCAACAAGAAGTTACTGAGCACCTATACAAGCTTTCAGTGAAGTCTGCTGTGTGAATAAATCAGTGGATGCTTTATACAACCACTCCACAAGCTTGCTCTGTTGGTCACCACGCTATGGAAAGAAGCCCAAATGTGGGAGGCTTCAGGTTTGACATGAGGTGGTCAGAAGACCTAGTTCTCAGGCCACCCAAACCTGGAGAGGCCTTTCCTCATTCAGGGCCCAGAGAGCAAAGCCCGAGTCAGCACAGAGCATGGGCCCTCTTTAGGGCTTTGGGGATGCTGATACCCAGGAATAGAGGACCAGGCTAACCCTCAAGAGAACCTCAGAATTCTCTGCCTGGCCTTCTTCCAAACCATAAAGACCAGGAGAAAGTGATCTATGTGTGGGCAAAACAGAGAAGCAAGCAAGCAAGACTCAAAGCACACTACACTTACCCACCACCTGACAGTCATCTAGACTATACCTGAACCCAGTGCTGGACACAGCCACCTTTGTCATCTCAGCCCGTGTCCTGACACCCCCATTCCTGGATCAGAAAGTCACACACACACACACACACACACACACACACACACACACACACACACAGGAGGGCCAGACCCTGGGACTTTGAGTTTCTCTCCTAAGTGCAGCTGATGAAGCAGGACGAATCCAGGCTATGTCTGCTCCTGCAGCAAGGCACCCCTTCCCAGTCCATTGGCAGATGCCTCTGAAGAGGCCAAGGGAGAGGCAGGAAAGAGTTCATCAGAGGAAACCACAGGAGAGGTGGTCCCTGTGGCTTTGACTCAGAGGAACCTCCTTTCCTGGGCAGTGGGGGAGCTTTTAGTCACTCACAAGAGGATTACGGTCATCTTGTTGACTCTGACCCTTGAGCTTCTTCTTAAAGATGGAAATGGAAGTAGAAGGCTTATAGAAAATGCTCCAGATTTCTCCTGCTGTCCCTGGTTGACGACAATCCCTAAGGTCCCCTGAAGCAGGAACACGATGTGATCTGTCAAACAAAAATAAATTAAGAGTTCTTCCTGCCCAGTAGAACAAAGCAGCCCAAACAACCTATGTTGCATGAGACACCTGTACCCATGAAATGGGACGCTTGGTAAGGGTAGGTCATGGGAAAGACCGAAGCGCTGTTTTTAGGGATCTGAAGGACTACTGTGCCGATGAAATGCGTCCTGTGGGGTGGGAGTGCAGCGGGGCAGATTCCAACTCAGTTTAACAAAGAACTTGCTAACTCACAGAATTATTCAAATCTGTCCTGAGAGACTGAGTTTTCAAATTCATTTTTTAAAAATAAAAGAATGTTTTCTTCAAATTATATTCACCTAGTTACTAATAAAACGGGACAAAGGCGAAACTACTCTGCAGGAATGGGTCCTGCCTCAGCACCAATGCTGTGTGGCAGGGAAGTGGCAGAGGGGCTCCAGGGTCAGGTAGGATCCAGCCATGCACTTTAGGGCCTCAGGGTGCCGTGAGCTGCTGGGCCCTATAGAAAGCTCCTGCTCCCCTGCTGTTGTGGGAGACACGTGGTCAGGACTGTGCCAAGAGGCTTCCAGAACATGTAAATTGTGATTTTAAAAAAAAATACACACACACACACACACACACACACATATGGCATGTGAGTGGGCTCAGTAAACAATGAAACTGTTTCCACTGAAAAATGTAAAGTGCAGGGTGGAGAGGTGTGTGGGTAGTCCCAGTGTGACCAAGGGCAGCCTTCAGACAGCAGTGGAGGAGCTGTCAATGTATAAACGTCTGTGGCTGAGGGCTACTGAGAAGGTCAGGGAAAAGTGGCTTTCACTGAACACCAACATTTAGGAAGGCCTTGAAATGCAGATAGGCTATATATCAATTATATCTCAATAAAACTGAAAAAAAAAAAAAAAGGAGAGACCTGGATTGGGAACCACAGGGAAGACAGAGTAGAAGTCTAGAAAAAATTAGAAAGGTCCCCTCTGTAAACACACAAACTTCAGTAGCTCCTTTCCTGGAAGGAAGAACTGTTAAACCTGAACAGCAAAATAAAGGAAGAAAATGTTTTTCCCCCCAAATGGTCAGAATTGAAGGACAAAGCTTCTGTGAGCTTCTTAAATCACTGCCTTAAAATGGCAATAAGCAATAGTTAATGGATGTTAGATTCTCTTCCTAAGAATGTTTCCCGTTTCTAGAAGGCTCTAGGAAATATGCATGGTACCATCCCAGCAATTTCTGTTCCTGCATCAAGATCTCTTCAAGGCTAGCACAAGGCAAAACATGGAAATTGTTGTTTTTTATGCCCAGGTTGTCTCAATCCCCCTTGAAATTGGATCATTTGGATACAGGAGCAAACATAATCACTCAGACCTTACTGAAATTTGTCCAGGTGTACATTTCACTCTCCAGAGAATGAGGAATGGCACTGTCACATGTTCCCTAGGACTAAGGGCTCTGGGATCATGTTCTGCTGTTACGCTTTCACTCAGGCAAACGAGGCTAGTAGAAAAGGAGCTCTGAGCCTTTACTCCTGGAATTGGGCAGCTCTGTCGTACTCACCTGAACGTGACGTGCAGAAGGACCTTTGCTACAATGGCTGTGACTGTGAGGATGAGGAGAGTTGCCAGGCCGTACACTGTCCATCCTGCAAAAGACAGGGCCCATCAGACGTGTTTGAGCTCAGTTTTCAGAAGGAAGCCCTGAGGGAACACTGGCAGCTCAGAGATGCAGGTCTGGCTAAGGAGGCCCCTGCAGGTGGGAAAAGCCACCAAATGCAGCTAAGAGCCAGGTCGCATGGAGTCCCAGCCTTCTGAGCACCTCACCTGGCTTTAGGGCTCCCTCTTGGAGAGAGGCAGGCGGTGTGGTCCAAGATGCACTGGACTCAGAGTCGAAAATGGTGGTGCACATTCTGTCTCTATTACTGAACCCACTGTGCCAGCACAAATGAGTTACATAGACTCTGTGGGCCTCAGCTTCCTCACTTGAGGAATGAGATGTGTGACCTGTGAAATCCTACAGGGATTCACAAATGACTCGGGGCAAGCACTACAGAGGCTCTCTGCCCTGACCTTCTATGGAGGGCCCTTCGGGGGACCTGGAGAACAGTCTGAAAATCTCTAGGCTACGTAATGGCTAACAATACGCTACAGCTCTATCAGTTCACAAAGGCCCCAATTTCCTTGGCAGAAAAGAGCATGGAAGTCTGTATCTAACCAAGCTAAGCCACAAGACCATTACCACTCTCTATCCTTCTCCTGCATGACTTTTCTTCATAGCTCTTATCACTATCTGACTTATTTTGCTTCTTGTCTTTTCTTCCTACTTATAAACCACTGGAGGGAAGATTTATTCAGTTCATTGTACAGTCCAGTGCCCACAATAGCATCTAGTACCACTGAAGCACTTATGTATCTTTTGAACGAATGAATGAATAAGTAGAGCTCTTGAAATTGCCAATTTAGGGAGCAACAACTTGGGGTTCTAGAAAGATATTCTCAATGTGAGAAAACACTGGATTAGCTGATTAATCATAATGTACGAAAGGCATACATGTTGTCTCTATGGAGGTGAGCACTTTTTCTTAAGGACTAAGGAGTCAAGCTAATGAGAACATGTCCCTCAAAGGCCAGGACAAACATGGTGGCAGGGCCAGGACCCCCAACCTGCCTCGGAATGAGAAACACCCAAGAGTACTCTAATTTTGTAACTGCCACGGATGCTGCCTCAAGTTCTGTGGCTTCCACCCACTTGGATGATGTCTGGGAACTGCTACCTGGGACGGTCTGTGGTGGGTGGCTGGGGCTGGTAGTGATGACGTAGAGGACTTTGGAGGACCGGGCAGCGCTGATGCTGAGGTTTGCCTGCTCCGTGATCACCTCGGCCAATGTGTGGTTGGCAGTGGGCCTCTCCTGTGGTGGTTCTTCCTTAACAGCTGGAAGATCAAAAGGAATTAACTGGGGGAAAGCTGATAAAGACAATGAAGCACTAGGGAGGAGGAGGAGGCAGCAATGGTTCTATAGTGGAGCTCCTGGTTATGTAGAAAGGCTGTTTTCTCTGATACAATTCTGGGTATAATTCTCTCCACTGGCCTCCATGCAGAACCTGCTAGGCCCTGGCCCTGAAGAAGGCAGAAGGCATGCACTGTCAACTTCTAATCATTTGACTGGTCTGTCTGTGGACATCTGAGAACACTTTATCATTTCCTACCCTTGTGCCTTTGCAGCTATGGCTCCTTCTGCCTGGAAAGCCCTTGTCTTTACTATCTATCGACCCAAATCCTACCTGTTCTTCAAGACTGTCCCACCTATGGGGTGGCCTCCTCCCTCTGACTCCCTGTAGCACGCACTGACTGAACTCTTCTTAAGGCCCTTGACATCTAGGACAAATATTAAGTCTTAGACACCCTGTGTTTCTCATGTGCTAGGAAAGGTATGTGCCTGGAGCACATGTGCCCACATTAGAGAGACACAGAGTGGGGCTCCCCTTAGGATCTGAAGAAAAGATGAGACACTAATCTTCTGTGGTTGGCTTGGATCCTGAGAGACAGGATAATGGACCACATGACCTCCTTAGCGCCTTGCAATTCCATCAGCCTCAGCTCTTTCTTTTGGTTGTTCTTTTAACCCTCCCATGGAAACTGTCGTTAGGACTACTAACATGGCAAACATTGCAGGTTTCACCTCTTTTTTGTATCATGAAACATACACAAGCTATGAAATGGGAGGTGGGGAAATCGTAAGTTAAGTCAGTAGCTCCTGACTAAGACCTCCCAGCAAGAACTGCCCAAGCTCCACAGGTCACAAGGGTGTGCAAGAGGAGCGGAGACACACAGGGAAGTCTTACCTTGGTATAAGACAGCAAATCCCTGGGCCTGATTGATGCGATCAGAGAAGAAATACAGAATGACAAAATCCAGGGAGACATTAAAGGACAAAGGTGGGTGGTTCCTTCCATTGAAACGGACCAGGACTTGGTGGGTATAGCCGTCCAGCAGCTCCACCATGTCTGCGGAATCCCTGATGTCAAATAAGGTGAAGTTGAAGTAGATGTGGGAGGCTCCTGGAACCCGAATGGTCCAGTAGCAGACCCTCCCTGTGGCGTAGGTGTCAGGAAAGTCAGGGGAATACACTACAGAAGTCATGGCCGAGTAATTCCCACCGCAGGCGCCAACGAGAGCTGTGGAAGACAAGAGGACACGGACCTCAGCCTGCACTCAGACACAGGGCTCACTTTCCAACCAGTTACAAGCAATTCTTCTGGACTTCTGAATGTGATCCCATTTAGGATATTGTTTTTAGTCTAGAAAGCCAGACTGTCTTCTGTTTCGGGATCAAATCACCAAATGAATCACTTAAACCCTGAACAAATGACTGTGGAAGCCTTTTTTTTGCCCACGAGACTTTAGAATTAGAACACAGCACAGTGGTGTGGCCTACGTGGGGGCCAGGCTGGAGTCAGAGAGTCTGGGTTTGGGACCAGCTGAGCCATGTGATCCCTCACTTCCAGGCCTCTTATTTCTTTCAGTTTTGAGGTTGGAGAGACCACCACCTGCTCCTGTATCACATGAATGTGTGAGGACAGATGAGATGAAACAGTGGGCCCTCTTTGCAGCGGAGGCACGCCGTGAGGTCAAGTCGTGAAAAAGAAGGGCCTCAGTGCACTGGGGCATCCTGCTACCTTAGAGGAGCAATGCACATGACAGTCCACACGAGAACTGACTTGCTGCCTGGAGGAGGCTCACTCGGTTCTGATTACTGTGTTAGCACGTCTGATTTCTCTGGACTCCGCTTTTGATTTACAGGTTCCAGGAAGGGGATACAACCCCTTGAGCATATCTTATGTGGTGAAGTGTAAACAAGGTCCTGGACGTGAATGTCCTTGAGAGGGAGTGCGGGGCTGGGATTTAAAAAGCTTTGAGGGAGTTCCACTTCCCTTTAGGATGCAGAAAGCAGTAAGAGGATGCTGCTTTCATCCAAACAATGAAAAAAGCTCAAAACTTTTATCAGCCCGTCAGAAAGCTGAGGTCTGAGGACAAAGGACATTTAATTCTAAACAGTAAGAAGCTCCTCCAAGGAGAGTCAGACCACACCAAAGTGTTTGGTCTTCGACAGAGCATGAGGAAGAGGTAGCCACGATAAAAGCAAGTAGGAAGCAAGCAGCTAAATTTTAACAACCCCTAAAGGTTGAGTATGGGCTAGCCTCTCAGTCTGGAGCCCCAGACACCACAGGGGTCTGCACTCACTTGCAGGCAATTCTGGCGGGTCCATCCAGCACCCACCACAATCCCCTCCCAAAGGAAGCAAAGCCTTAAGCTGCTGGGAGAGGGGCAGCAAACCTTCTTGACCTGGAGCCAGGGCAGAAATAAAACCTGTTTGCCCCTGGGGAGAGGGAGTAGGAAACTCTCCTTCCTGTCAAAGTAACCAGGCAAAGATCTGCTTCTGGGGGAAGAGCAGAGGCAAAAGCCACCAGCCCCAGGTTGCCCTGAGCCCTGGGCAGGAAACACTCTCCTTCCCAAGAGCCACCACCGATGCAGTGTTTAGCTGCCGGGGAGAGGAGGTGCAGGGATGCTGAAAAGGTCCCACCCACCCCTGAACCCCAGGAACATGTCCTAAGACTGAGGATGGACAGGAGGACCAAGACATCTCCCACCCCTTGACCTCACAGAGCATAACACCAAGTAACAGGCAACAGCAGTCTATCCCTGAGGGAGGGGAAGACCCCCTGGGTGGCATAGGCATGTAGCAACTACTCAAAGCTGAGGGTGGGTCAGGAATACACTAAGGACAGGTGATAGCAGCTCATCACTAAAGGGATCTGAAACCTGATGTGCATTGAAGACAACGACAGAAGCCAGACAATCCAAACCCAGCTCACCACTGACAGAAAGGATCAGTCCCCACACTACATAGGCCTTCCCTTTTCCAGGTGTAAGTTCTATTGATCTCAGCCTCTGCTGTTCTTTTGCACATTGTGTATGGCATTCAATAAAATATTACAACACACACATAAAAGCAAGCAAAAAAGAAAGGGGGGGGGAGACTAACTGTTAAGAGATAAAACATCTGATGTATATCAAATTATGTTGCAACCCTAAAATGAATATGTCAATCACATCTCAATTTAAAAAATAGAGAGAGAAAACAATCCACAGAACCAGACTCAATAATGACCCAGACATTAGAACTACCAGAGACTACATGATTAATACAGAAAGGACCTAGTGGAAAAGATGCACCATATGCTTGAACAGACTGGAAATTTCAGGAGAGATATGAAAACTATATAAAAGTGTCAAATGTAAACATTAGAAATAAAACAAACAATATCAGAGATAAAAAATCCCTTTGAAGAGCTTATAAACAGACTATACAAAGTTGAGAAAAGAATAAAATAATTTAAAAATAGGTCAATAGAAATTATCCAAAATGAAACAGAGAAAAAAATAAGTGAAAAAAGCAAAATAGCACCCAACAACTGTGGGGTAATATCAAATTGTCTAACAACATGTAATTGGAGTCCCAGAAAGAGAAGAAAAAGAGAATATGGCAGAAGAAATATTTGTAGAGAAAATACGTGGCTAAGAATGCTCCAAGGTCAATGAAAAGTAATCTCACCAAACTCCAAGCAAATAAATTAAAAATAAACATTAAAACATTAAAACAACAACACCCCATACCTAGACACAAAGATAGAACCCTGAAAGCAGGCAGAAGGAAAATGTCTATATACAGGAAACAAAGCTGGAACAGACATCTCTAGAAACGATGTAAGTCACAGATAAAGAAGAAATATTTTTTTGAGTACTAAAAAAAGAAAACCTGTCAGTACAGAATTCAATATCCAGCAGAAACATTGTTCAAAAGTGAAGGTGAACTGACTTTCTCAAACAAAAGATGAGAGAGACCACTGACAACAGACTGGCATTAGGGAAAAGGCTAAGGAAACTTCTGGAATAACAAAATATGTGTCCTGATGTGTCTGGTTCATCACGTTGCAGCACGTGTCAATTCTTCATTTTGTTTTTCATTTTATTAATATTTTTAAAAATTTTTAAATTGATTTTGAGAGAGAGAGAGAAAGATATCAATATGAGAGAGATACATTGCTCAGTTGCCTCCCATATGTCCCCAAATCGGGGGGATCAAACCCATAGCCTAGGTATGTGCCCTGACTGGAAATCAAACTGGAGACCTTCCACTGCATGGAACAATGCTCTAACCAATGAAGCCTCACCAACCAGAGCAAGAGGATCTTTTAAAAAACAACAACAAGAAAACAAACAAACAAGAGAGGCCCTGGCCAGGTAGTCCAGTTGGTTAGAGCATAATTCCGATATGCCAAGGTTGTGGTATCGATCCCCAGTCAGGGCACACATAAGTGGAACAACAAATTGATATTTCTCTCCTTTCCTTTCTCTCTCTAAAATAATTGATTTTAACACAAACACAAACACACACACACACGAGGATCTTAAAGCTAATACTGAGTAGTTATATCAGTGTTTACATCAAATTGGAAAAGTCATCTTTCCTAGGTCACCTACGTGTCTCCCAATAGGCCATGTCTCTCAAGCACATGACACAACTATCATTAATTACTTGTTAAATGAATGTCTTCCTTTCTAGGACAGGGGCTGAGTCTTCTTGTTCAGCACTGTATGGCAGGGCCTGGTCAGTGCCTGGCCTGCAGCAGGTGCTTAACAAATATTGCCAAGTGAATAAAATAATAAATACATAGAAAGAAGTAGGGGACAAACTTGTTCCCCCAGCTCAAGGGTTCCTGTGTCTTCAACAGTAACAGGCACAAGGCATACTCACTGTCAAAGAGGATGATCCGGCCATCGCCACCACAGAGCTGAGTTTGATCCCCGAAGCAGACGCTGTTGCACTCAGTACTGGCTACCTCCCCATACTTCCAGTAATCCGGATTGTTTCCACAGAAGCAAGCATAGCCTGACTCCATCCCAGCAAACTGCCACAACAGAGAAGCAGTACTTGGTAAGTGTCAATCAGAGATGTCAAGTGAACCGAAGGATCCTGGCAAGTTTGGTCCCCAGAAAGCAACCAGCTTCACCTTCCCAGCCCACCCCTCTCCTGGGACTTCTCCTTTTCCCATTCTTACAACAGGCCATTACACACTGAGGGAGGAAAAAGGTAGAGAAGAAAGAAAATGAAGCAATGTTCTTATTTTTTTGAATATAACAAACAATAGCATTATTGAATCTTAACGGCCATCCAATGAATTTCAGATAGAGGTATGGATAGGAAGGAAAGACAATATTTTGGACTGGTGTCTGGGCTGGGCCCCTGAATGTATCAAGGAAGCAACCACTATCTTGGCTTATTTCCAGATCGCCCACAGGGCCAGAGATGTTCCTGCTCATAACATACACGGCACAAGGAAATATATAGCTCTGCCAGAAGTCAAAAAGGGATGCAGATATCGGGGTTTTTCAGTCTTTAGACAAGAGAACTGCCTCATACTCCTCATTCCTAAGCCCTACTCTTCCTCCAAATTCTCCTTGGCAGAAAAATAGAGTTGTATGGCTTCACAGGTTTTATTTAAAAAAATATATATATATATATTTTAAAGTCATTTTTACATCTTTACCTGTTTCTATAGATATATAGCCACAGAGCAGTTACCTTGAACCTCTGACTCCGACAAAAACTGATGCAGGTTTGTATGGTAAGTTTGTTAGATGTTTTACTGGCGCCAGTTAGAGGAGGTGGGTTTCCATGATCCTTGTAGCAGCCAAGGTTTCCAGGCACTGGAGAAAAAAGAAAAACAAAAGAATTTCACAACATCTGGCTGTGAAACAACAAGAAGGAAAAGTGTTTTGTGCCAGGTACTTTCATCTCAGCCAATATTTCCACTCCTAAGGCATAATAAATAACAAGTAACAAACTTTAAAAATGGAAGCCTAGTGTCTTCTGCTAAATGCCACGCTTTTGTTTTATTTAGAACAGCATGTGAGGCCCACATAACTAACCCTATGAAATTTTTTACCTGTTCAGTATTGACAGGATTCAGTACTGAAGAGAACTACAAATACTTTCCTAAAAACAAAAGCTACAATATATAAACTGTTTCAGAATCACTAGAGAGCAGGGAAATCCCTTGGAAGCCCATTGTCCTATGCCTCATACCTCCCCTTGTTCCTTAAAAAGCTCCACAAATGGGTTTCCTGAGATCCTTGGTAAGTGTATTAGCTTCCTATTGCTACTAGAACAAATGACCACAAACCTAGCAGCTTAAAACAGCACAGATTCATTATCTTACAGTTCAGGAGGTCAGAAGTACTAAGCGGATCTTATGGGGCTAAAATCAAGGAACAGCTGATGTTCCCTCTGGAGGCTCCCGGGAGAACCTCTGTTCCTTGCTTTTTCCATCTCCTAGAAGCTGCCCCTATTCCTTGGTTTGTGGCTGTGCCATTCCAGCCTCCGCTTCCATTATCACATCACCTTCTCTGACTCTGATCCTCTGCCTCTGTTACAAAGACCTGTATGATTACATGGGGTCTTACCTGGATAATTCAGGATAATCTCTCCATCTCAAAATTCTTAACTTAAATTACCTGCAAAATCCTTTATGCCTTGTAAGGGATTACACAGACATTTTTTGGGGGGTCGCAGGGGGCATCATTTGGCTTATCACAGTAAACATGTTAGTGTCTCACAATCACTCAGATTGTTTGGTCAAGTAGAAAAAGCTGTATCTGACGATAAAGAAACCTGAATATACATACCAACTGTGGTAGACAGCTTTCAAGATGGTCCTCAATGATTCCCACCTCCTGGTGGTCATGCCCTTGTGTAATCCTCTCCCCATGTGTGTGGGTTGGACTAGTGACTTACTTTTGACCAACAGAATATGGCTAAGTTGTTGGAATACTGCTTCTGTGATTAGGTTACAAGAGATTGTGACTTCTGTCTTGCTAATAGACTCTCTCTATTGCCTTCTTGGCTTATATAGTTTCATGAAGCAATATGCCATGTCATAGAGGTCATGTGACAAGGAACTGAGGATGGCCTTTAGTCAACAGCCAGCAGGAAAAGCAAGGCTTTTCACTTTCTACAAAGACAGAATCCTATCAACAATATGTATGCTTGCAGTAGATACTTCCCCAGTGGAGCCAGACAACTGGACTGCAGCCTTACGAGAGACCTTGAAGCAGAGGACCCAGAAAAGCCATGTACAGGTTTCCTGACCCACAGGAAGTGTGAGACAATAAGTGTATGTTGCCCTGACTGTTTGCTCAGTGGTTAGAGTGTTGACTCATTGACTGAAGGGTCTCAGGGGCATGTACCTGGGTTGTGGGTTTGCTCCCTGTCCCCAGTCAGGGCATGTGCAGGAGGCAACCAGTCGATGCGTCTCTCTCACACTGACGTTTTTCTCTCTCTCTCCCTCTCCCCCTTCCACTCTCTCAGAAAAGGATGGAAAACATATTCTTAGGTGAGGATTAACAAAAAAACACAAAAATGTATGCTGTTTTAAGTCACCACGTTTTAGGGTGATTTGTTATACAGAAACACTACTACATCTATATAATACATACTAAATAAATGTTTATTGCATGAAGGAATTAATTTATTGTGGCCCATGCACAAATCAACATGTGTTATTAATTTATGAATCGCTCCACTATCAGATGACGCTCTTCCCTACTTTCTCTCTTTGGTTCCTCACAGCTTACAGAACTGAGTTATAATAAGACATGAATGAGACCTGGTCCTAGAAGCACTTTTAGGTCAGTTAAGAGTGATATGTTTTCAGCTCCAAAGTAAGCCACACAGACACTAGAAAGCATTTTTCCTTTATGTTTACGGTTGGAGAACAGCATGGTCCAGTTTAATAAGCTTTACAACCACATTAGTCTTCTGACATCTAAAAATACACACATGTACATATGTACACACACACACTTTCAATTTCTGCCATCATCTACCTCTCACCAGCTCATTTTCCATGGGCAGGAAGGATCTCTGCTAACCTAAAAAGTCCCCCTTCCCGCTCTAAGTTAAGTGGCTACCCTTCTTCTTTACGTCACATATGGTTCAAATATAACAAATGTGGCTCACCACACACATGCTAAAGTGCATCTTTCGGAAACAAACCAAGTCTCTATAGTAGCAAATGTAAACACAAAAACTCGGGGCAGGAGAAGCCTGGTGTTCAGGGGGCCTGGCTTGGGAATGTCTGGGTTTTAGATTTTAAACAAATGCAGTGAGTCAAGCATCTCTAGCAGGGAGCGTATCACATATGCATAAGGGGACCTTGCATATAGAAACCCAAGCCATGCACTTAATGGTTCTTAGTAAGAACTACTTGATCATGATCATTCTGGTCCTTTACTTTGATTTTTGTCTCATTGAGTCCATTATGCTCACCAGTAAGCATATTATTAGGTATTAGTTATAGAGAGCCCAAGGCACATAACCATAAATGTGAAGATTAGACATAAACAAGGCCATGGATTGCATTAATGCAGCTGGAACCTATTCACAACAATTTGGAGAGCAAATCCAGGCAGCTCATGTTCCACTGAAGCAGTGAGGTCCCAAAACACATCCTGAGGCAGATCACTAGAAATCAGATCACAGCACATTGCTGCTCCATCCATCTGAGTATCGATGGCCTGAGGTATCACCCTTGCCGTCCAAGTTAATCACATGCTGGACACTGTTAATTTTACCAGATATTTGTCCATGTCTCTCTCTCCCCATTGCCACTTCCCCAGTTTAGAACACTACCTCCTCCCTCTTGGATTGCTGCTTCAGCCTCTTATTCCATCCCAGTTTCTAGGCTCACCCTTCTCTAATCTAATTAGCCAACTGCAACCAGAACAGTCTTTACAGTACATTTCAGGCAGAAATAGTGGCAGGGGAGAAGCCTAACACAAGAATGGCCTTGGCCTTGCAGGAACAAAAAGAACTAGTATGACTAGTGACACACAGAGAGAAAAGTAACAGGAGCTGGAGAGGGATGCTTAAAGCTGGGGACCTGCTTGAAACCCTCGAAGACCCCTAGCTGCCCCCCAAGGTGAAATCCAAACTCTCTCACACGTTACACAAGGTCTTGCCCCCTCTGTGCCGGTCCCCATCCCCATCAGGATGACCCCTCTTATCCTGGGCTCACACTGTATCTGTAGGTCAAAATAAATCATAGTGTATTTGCAAGTTTCCCAACTGCACACTGCACTCTGGCCTCTGAACTTCTGCACAATATTCCCTCTGCTTGGAATATTCTTCTCTACTTAAGATTGCAGCCTGAGCATCATTTTCCCTGGGAAGTTCCCATGGCCCTCCCTTTATTCCCCCACCAGCACACAAAAAGGTTATATGCCCCTGCTGTATAAGCCTATAGATTCTGAACATCTGTTTATATGTCTCTCTCCCCAATTACCCAGGAACCACTTAAGCGTCGAACTATATTTCGCGCACCATTGTATTCCTAAGGCCTGGCATGGTCCCAGTCACATAGCAGGTGCTCCAAAACTGTTAAATAAACAAATGTTCTGTGTCGCCAGCTAAAATCATGGAGTGAGTGGGTAAAGGTACTTCTTAGGCAGCAGTGAATGAAGAGAGCAGAGGGGAAAGGAAGAGCAGAGCTGATCTGTAACAACATTCACTTACAGTGAGTAACCACTGGTTTTGAGACCTGCCTGCTCACTGTCCTCTTGGGCGACCTAGAAATACCATTTTAGATAACGGAGTTTTCCATAAAGGTTAACTTTAATACTTAAAATTTTATCTTTAACATTTTGGATGAAACGTTTCTAAAATGCCTTAGTTATTTCTTTAAAAAACAAAACAAAACAAAACAAAACAAAACAAAAAACACCAACACACACAAAAAAACACCAAAAACTTTAACCTACTTTAACCTACTTCAAATTTTCTTGGTGGCTTGAGATCAAATGTACTTCACCAAATGGCCCCAGACTGTGTGCTATTTCCTTCTTCTTTTTTTTCGAAGGTGGAACCTCTCTCTGAAGAGCCCAGCCTAGCCCCTAAGCAATACTATTCTCCCAGCAGGCCCAAGGGAGCCAGCCTTGGTGTGTCTCAGTGATTTCTACAGGCACCTCTCCCTGGAGAGTCTGCAGTCCTTTCAGCCTCTGGCTCCTAGGCCAAGTGTGCTCACTTAAGGGTCCTTTCCTCTAAGGCAGTGGTTCTCAATCTTCCTAATGCCATGACCCTTTAATTCCATTCCTCATGTTGTGGTGACTCCCAACCACAAAATTATTTTCGTTGCTATTTCATAACTGTAATTTTGCGACTGTTATGAATCGTAATGTAAATATCTGATCTGCAGGATGTATTTAGGTGACCCCTGTGAATGGGTCATTTGACCCACAGGTTGAGAACCGCTGCTCTAAGGCAATTATGTGGAGACGGGGGCTTCCCCATGGCCTGGGTCAATTTGATTTCAATGGACTTAGCCCAGAGTAGCCCAGCCAAGTCCTAAGAGCCAAATCTAGTCCCAAAGGCTGCCACTAGTTCTGAAGACCTGACCTAGCCCGAGACACCAACCTAGAGCCAAACAGCCAAAGCCAGTCGCAAAGGGTAGAACCCACCCCAAGAGCCAAGCCCAGACCTGAACAGCTGTAGTCAGTCCCCAAGGGTGGAGCCTAGCCTTTCCAAGTTCAGTTTTATCAACAGTAGAATGAGGAACAATACAGGCCTCAAAGGAGAATTAAAAGAAGATAATGCAAATAAAGTAAACACTACAAGACCTGGCAAGATAGTATGTGCTGAATAAACAGTGTTTATTATCATTATATGGAATAAAGCTTTCATCATTCACTGCACAAACAGGAACAACTTGCTTAGTAATAGAAACATAAAACAGTGTTGAATTATAAGACAAAAATCAAAGGCAGCCACCTCAGAAAACTGCGCTTGATTCCAGATATTCAAATGTTAATCTCTGGCATTTATCTGGCTAGCATACAGTGTGCTTTCATGTAAGCATCTTGCATGAAATCCATAGCTCTTCAGGAAGGCAGGACAGACGATGTTATTGCTGTGTGGCAGAGAAGAAACCAGCGAGGTTAAGGGTCTTGTGGGGGGGTGGTGGTAGTTAGGGCGGGCTGGTGGGCATACAAGATGGAAATGGAGAGCAGAGTGGTGCTCTAGGGGCACCGATTCTCACACCATGGTTTTTTTTTTCTGGTGTCCCCAGCCCTCTTCCTGATAGGCCCAGGCTGGGGAGCTAGATGAACATGACTCCCTGAGGTTAAAGATAGAATTCTCAAACACATTAGTCCCTCAACGCTCTGTGCACCACAAGGCCAGCCTCTGAAACAGTGGCAGCCTCTAAGGGGTGCCACTGCCCTCTGAGTCGCACTGGAAACTGTGGCTCCAAGTCTCCCTGGAGAAGATACGTCATGGAGTCTTCAAAAGCATTACTGGTCAACTGAGTGGATTTCCAGGCTGTAACCCACCCTCAGCTCTTCCCAGAAGCAGAGAGGAAAACTCCATTTGAAAAAGGATATTTGTTCTCAAATTCCTTTTTGTTTCCAAGACCACTTTAAAGTCCTGTGGCTCAGTCATGCATTTTTCGTCTTACCAAAGAGGCCTCATCACTTTCAATTTAAAAAAAAAAATCATCTTAAGATACACATGAATCCCTTGTTTATCATAGTTGATGCTTTAAAACTCATGATGGCTAATTACCAACACTCGCTTCAGATGTTCAGAGTTCCTGACAGATAGTAGTTTTAGAAGTGGCCGAGGGGAGATGGCCCTCTGTTCAGATTATCCCAGGAGCTATTATTGTTCTTTGACTATCACAAGGGACTGCTGGGAAGCAGCCAGGTAGGCTTATTAAACACCTGCTTTATTCAGATAGAACTGTGGCCTCACTGTAAAGGTGCTATGCACACCTCCATGGGGCTTCCACAGCTGAAGACCACCTATTGCCCATGCACCTTCTCAGAGATTCTGCTCCCATAATGGCTGCTCGTAGGGGACAGGCTACAGGATCCATGCCTTTGGCCAAGGCTTACTCCTATGGGGCCACCAGATTTCTCTCCCAGGAAGCTGGAATTGGGATTCCAGTTAGTGAATTGTAGACACTGGATTTATAGGGTTCTGTCAAGGGGGAGTAAGGCGACCAGCCATGTTTGAGCCATGTGACTTGATGGGTGAGCTGATTCTGTTGGTACACAAACAGGAAGAAGGATGATAGCCATGTTGAGGGAGAGGCAGAGGAGGGAGGCCATTCGGCCCTAGAGAGAGTTGGCAAGAACAGAAACTTTCCAGGTTCTTGGGACTCTGGGGTTAAGTTTTATGATATACTTCCACTGTCCTTCCAATAAATCCCTTTTGCTCAAGTCAGCTTGAGGAAGTTCTATTTCTGGCAATCAAATAATTCCTAACAAAGACATAAAGCAGAACCATTATGGTAAAATCTCAATATGTTTATGCATCTTCAGATGGTAATTTGCATAAGCAGAAGTCCTGACTGTTACTATGTTTTCCATTCCAGTGCTCTGGCCAGATCTGGGACATTTGTTTAAGAAACTAAAAGCGCCCTAGATGGTTTGGTTCAATGGACCGAGCACCAGTCTACGGACTGAAGGGTCCCAAGTTTGATTCTGATCAAGGGCACATGCCTGGGTTGTGGGCTCAGTTCCCAGTAGGGGGCCTGCAGGAGGCAGCAGATCAATGATTCTCTCTCATCACTGATGTTTCTCTCTCTCTCCTTCTCCCTTCCTCTCTGAAATCAATTAAAAAATGTATTTTTTTAAAAAAAAGAAACTAAAAGCAAAGTTTTTGTCCAATGTTTTAGAAAAATCTTTCCTGGGTCTACAGAATATCTATTATTTTTCTTATAAGTAAAATCTGCTTCTTTGAAAATGACGCAGAGACTGCTTATTTTAAAGGGAATTTAACCTTGTGTGGCAGAGCCCATCTCCTGCCCTAGGCACTCAACATTGGTGCCTCGATGCCAGATTTCTTCCTCCTGTGGTAGGCAGTTAGACAGACATGAGCAGAGCAAGGAAGATAGACCAAGTACAGAAGGTCACCAGGGTGCAAAGCCCTGGATGTCAACAACAGGCAAACCTGGAAAACAAGAACCTCCCTCCCAGGATAACCTTTTCTCCCCCAGCATCTCACTGGTCATTCAGTTTGGACCCTTCCAAACCTTTCCTCCCCTGGCATGTTGCTAGTCATGTGGTAGACCCCCTTGGAGAAGGAACAAGGAGCCCAAGAGTGGCCTCATGCACATCCCACGTGGGCCCCTGCGTGACCACTCCCTTAAGCATTAACCCCTGGAGATGACGTCTAGACCTCAGTAGTGTTTCGGCTCGAAGCCAAGAAAAACAGCAAAAGCAGACAAGTGATGCCTCTATGACTAATGACCCCTGCCCTGAAAGGACACTCCTGGAAAGTTGATGAATATTATACTGAGATTCCCCCCGGGACTTCCCCTGAAATCCCCACCCTTTGGACCAGGACTCAGTGTGCTCAGTTCAGGAGCGCTCGAGTGCCTTTCCCCTCCCCCTCTTCTGCTCCTAGGCTCTTTACCTTTCTCTTTCCTAAGCTCCAAGGGCCCTCTGTTGCCTCTGTAATTTGTTTCCTGGGCCCATTTCTTCTATCTCTGTGACTTTCTAGATAAACTTTCTTATAGTTTGAGTCTTAGCTCTGAATTCTTTCCCAGCCAGAACTCAAGTACGAACGTTGCCGAGCCAAGGTTTGGTCTGACACCGCTGGCCCAACACCTGATGCTATTCTCACCTCCAACACTTCCATGGGAACAAAGACTAAGTACACACACCATTTTGCTGCTTGAGTCCTATCAGAGGACCAATCATTTAGAATACTTCCATCAGAGAATCAATGGGGTAAGTGTAGATTCACCCACACTCTCAGTCTGTGACGGTGAGTATACTGAACCCCATCCCGTCCACCTAAAGCCATTCCAAATCTGCCGCCTGCCATCTTGGTCCAAGTCCTATCACAATATGGCCCCCCTTACCTCTATGCATTTATTTCTGAACAACAACTCCCCTTTTCAGTCACTCTGAATCTTCAAGTAGCCCCCACGCGTGTCTCTGAATCCATAATAACTCACTCAAATAAATAAGTAAACAGTCTTGTCTCTATAAAATTTTAACCGTCGAGGAAGGGAGTAAGAGTTCCTAAGGATTCTGACTCCCTGGATGTGTCACAGTGGCAGTTCTCTTCTGGTGGGAGTTCCTCTCTGAGATGTAATTTCTGGTTATTTAATGTGGTAGACGTTTCCAAAGGAGGCTCTAATAATCCCCCCCCCCAGTACATGCATGTCGTTCCTACTTAAATAGTTGGAATCAGTTCACCTACTCGTGATCTAAGCTGGCCTTCTGACTTCCTTTGATCAATAAGATCAAAGGTGGGCTTTTGAGTTCATGCCTTGAGAGGACTGATAGCTTCTGCTTCCTCTTCCTTGGAAGCAAGCTACCACAGAAGCTACCAACTATGCTGCTGAAAAGAATTCTGGTCACCCAGGTAGAATCCTGAAGCCATCCTGAATGTCCTGGCCCCACAGAGCACCCACCTGAATGCAGCCACCTGGATGGAACCCATAGGAGAGTAGCAGAGAAACAGCTTGGCCGAAACTCAGCCAACTCACGGAATCAGGAGAAATGATAATCTGTTGTTGTTTTAAGCCAGGAGGGTTTGAGGTGGCTTGTTAGGCAGTAACAGACACCTTACTTGACAAAAGGTCAGTCCAAGTTCAAGAGGAATGATACAGCTGTGTCTATGGGAAGAAGAGCTCAGTTTGTTGACTTGAACTTTTTTCACAGGGACACCACAAACACCCCAGGCAACGAACCACAGGGGCATCTTTTACTTTTTCTGCTGTTTCATCCCTTATATGTTGCACTTGTCATCAAGTTCAGTCTTCTTCCTAAATGCATCTTGGATTTAACCCTTCCTGATTTATCTCACTGCTGCTATCATAGCTCAGGCCCTTATCCCCTGGATTTAGAAATCTATACCCATCCTCTCTTCTCCAAACTTCCTTCCCCTGATCCGCCCTATAAAAGTACTCTGGGCTCATCTTCCTAAACTAGGGCTTTCAGTATGTCAGTTTCCCTCGAATCAACTCTGACTTTCAAGGTCTAATCTGGTTCCTCTCTGTCCACTCTTCTACTTGGGCAGCTTGGTTCCCAGCCCACAAGCACACCACTCCTGTGACCTTCCTCCAAGTCTCTGTCAGGCTCTATCTGCCCCGTCCAGCTCCATCTGCCTTTCTCCATGAGGATGCCTCCAATTTCCACAACCCATCCTGGGCCCTTTCATCTTCAAAAACTCACAGCACACTAAATCATAATTCAAACTTATTTATATAACTGATGGGCTGGTGTCCAATTTCCTCCTATGTTTATAACTCAGATTCCTAATTATATCATAAGATTGAGGGTTAGGGACTATTTCTTATGTTTACATATAATCCTTACAGGCAAGTGCTGGTGTAAAGATGTTCAGTGAAATCATCCTTAATGATCTACATGAGTTTCTCTTTTTAAGTGATTCTACACTTTACACAACTATGCTTTAGAACATCTTAGAAATACAGTATATATCTGTCACTGAGGAAAATGTCCATTTGGTTCAGAAAGCCTACACTTTTAACGGAAAGTTAAATAATGTCCACTGCCAAAAACAAAGACTAACCAAGTAGATGCCATATCTGCAACCATAGAATGGCACTGTAGGAACACTGCAGGACCTCTTGTGTTCCCTGAGTGCAATGCCACCACAGATGCTGAGGCATGCTCCCGAGGCCCCTGGTCAGTCAGGTATAAAAGGAATGGACAGAAATAGCACGCAGGTTAGGAATGACCTATTTAGGCAGACACACGCCAGTGGGAGTCTTTCCTTGGGGGAAGGCAGAGGCCACCATGATACCTGCCAGTACTTCCATGCCTACCATGTGCTGAAATCTGAGGATCGTGTATATTTTACTCATTAATCTTCAAAACAACCCTGGAAGGCATGGATGAAGAAACCAAGGCCCAGGGGAGAGTCATTTTGCCATAAACTATTAAATGAGTAGTGATTCAAACCTAAGCTCGTGTGACTCTCAAGTCCACATATGTTTTACTAGTTTGCATTTTCTTTCTTATTGGAAGACACATGATTTTACAACATCAAGAATACTTGTGAGCACCTGTTATGGCCTCCACTGTGGTAGGAATTGTGGAAAATTGGTAATATGGCTTGATGAGGGAAAGCCCCCATAAATTCCATCAGCACCCCTCCATAAATAACATGCAACCCACTAAAATGAGGGTGCCTATTATGTAAATACAGCTTTAAAAGAAATCCTTCTGTCTCCCTTTCTACCTTAAGCGTCTCCTTCACAGAAATTCCAGAGCTATCCCTGCTCCTATCTTTGAAAAATTTAGTCTAGTTGGGAAAACAAAAACTACTCTTATAAAGCAACAATAAACAAACGAACAACACCAGGACTCTGACAATGCTAACTTGGGCAGCCTAAAGAGTTCAATTAAAAACATTATGTAATTGTAACAGAAAGACAGAAGAGGTGAGAAAAATTAGTATGCATAATTTATATTATTAATGTTCACTTCAATATTGCTTTGGCTATGGCCTAAAGTTTGAGGTTTTGCTTTAGCTGTACAGTGTTAAAGATGCACAGAGACGCTGTGTTTTTTTCAAGGTGAACTTCTGCTCATACAATGAAGACAAGGAGAGACCCTGAGGCCTGGATAAGGCTGCTTGATGCAGTGTTTCATGCAAAGGCTCCGACTCTAGGGAGCCCCTTCCCAGCTGAGAACAGCTGGGCTGGGAACACCCGCAGAGACAGTCCACATTCTACAGAGCCGCTCTGCTGTGCAACAAATGCTCCCTGGATACCACTGCAGCCGGCCTTACTCCTGGGGCTTGGGATTTCCCAAACCCAAAGAAGAAAAGAAAGCGACTTAGAGCTAACAGCTTGAACTGCAGACCCTCTGTCGCCACTGAGTTAATCCTTTGGTTTCCACAATGTCAAAAAGGCAATCTTAATAATTCAGCATACTATCAGAATTTCAAACTCTAATTCCCAAACAATCCACCAAGAATATTCTCAGGAATGACCTCAACGGTAGCCTGGATCCATCCCAGGGCCCCCTTTTTTTCAAAGAAATAAAAGAAATGGGGCTTTTCCTGAGTACTGGAAAGAAAGGTCACTGGTCTTGCCATTAGGAATCCTAGATTCAAATCCTGTTTGGCTCAGAGAGTAACCCTCATCAAATCACTTAACTACTTTAGCCTTATTTTCTCATTTGGACAATGGGGCATGGGTGTTGGAAGAGGACATACCACTTGCTTCACAGGACTAATGAAAAAAGATAAATAAGATAATGTGAATATAAATGCTTTGTACACAGTAGGTACTCAATAATAGCTCAAATAAAAGCTAAAATATACTAAAAATCAGTATTGACATTAAAATACAGAAAATGCTGACAGGAACAAAACATTTCCTATAACTGAGAGACCGCCTTGATCACCACTGCCAAAGTGCCCTTGGCTTTTTACTCAACTATGAACATAGCTTTAAAAACTCTTAGTAGGATGACAATTGGAAGTTTTCAAATCCTGGTTTTTGGGCTGCATTTTTGTAAGGAACAACAGACCTGTTTTAACGAAGTTCAGGGTGTCAATGAAAAGGAACTTGAGCCTGTGAGGTCACTGGTTGAGACTGACCAGGGTCCCATATTGCCCAGGTGCTGTCACTGGCATCCTGGAAGGGCTGGCCTGTGTGACTGATACAATCACTAGAGAACGTCTCACAGATTAAGAGGAAGAAGCCTTGCCCTAAATCCCTAACAGGGAGAATTAAGAAACTATGGAGAAACGTCTCCTGACACTCCACACTCTCCTCAGCCTCATCACCATCTTCCTGGGTCAAGTCCAAGCTCCGGATCCAGATCATAAGACCTCCCGTTATCTGACCCCACCTTTTCAAACCTCAACTCCTACCCTCCTTCTTAAAATTTCTGTTTCAGCAACACTGGCTTTACTTGGGCATCCAAGTGTGTGGGCATGTGCACACAACTGTTCCATCTGCCTCTAATGTCCTCTCTGCTCCACCTGACCCTACCACCTAGAACTCAGCTACGAAAAAGCGTGGCCCTGCAGCTTCAGCATCCCAGGGGCTTGCTAGAAACAGAGTCTCAAGTGTATCCCATGCCCACTGAATCAGAATCTGTGTCTGAATAAGATCCCTGCTGACAGCACCACTACATTTTGACATGGAACCTTAAAGCTGGAGAAGCGCTCACCGAGACCCCAGTTCTTCCAGAAGCCCTCTTTGACAAATAGTAGCCCCTGCCTCCCGCCATGCCAGGGCAGCTGCCCCTCTTCAGTGCTCCCAACCTCTTGTTCATCTCACCTGTTAGAGAGTATCTTGCATTACCCATCTGTTCATGTGTCTGTCTTCAGTTCTAGACCAGGGGCTTCCCCTACCCCAGGCCTCAGACCAATGCCATCCTTGTGTCCTCCATGTTGTATAAGGTCTAGCATATGATTGGAGCTTTAAAAAAATGTTTTTTGTCACAGCTAATAACCTCTAGAGTCCTTACGATTTTAAACTTTAGTAACTAACTTTAAATAACTATCTTTAATAACTAGCTTTAACTTTAATAAGTTATAAGTTTTAATAACCTTAAAGAATAACCAATAGCTTTATTAACTTCAATAACAAAAACTGTAATCACTAATTTTAATAACTAACACAGATACTTGTGAGTTACATGTAAAAGTATTACAATTTAGGTTACTCTTTTTACACATTTGAATCCATATATTTTGAATGCATTTAATTTTTTAATATTTAAAATATTATAACATTTATATTTTGCAATGGAAACTTTCAAATATACACAAAAGTAGGAACGAATAATGAGCCTGGCACGCTGCATCAACCAACGTCCACTTTTTTAAAATTTATTCTGAGATTTTTCTTTTTAAGTTGATTTTTAAAGAAAGAGGAGGGGAGAGGAAGATAAAGAAACACTGTGAGAGTGAAATATCAGCTGGCTGTCTCCTGCACGGCCCTCCTGCACAAAGGAGCCTGTATAGAGAACCTAACCGGCAACCTTTCCACACACAGGATGACACCAGCCAAACGACCAATTTGTTAAAAAAAAGAAGAAAAAATCTCATTTCTTCTATTTCCCCCACCCTACTTACTCACTTTTTGGGAGGCTGAACCATTTTAAAACAAATCCCAGATATAAATATTATTTTAACCACAAATATTTCAATATGTACCTATCATTAAAAGAACTTTATTGTATCTAATATAATATAATTAACAGTGATTCCTTAATATAATCTAATAGTTTGTATTCAAATTTTATTATTTCAAAGATGAATTTTTATAGTTAGATTTATAGAAATCAGGTAAATGTTTGATAAATAAAAATAGCTCTCAGAGATTAAAGGTAAGTTTTTCATGCATGTGGCTTAGATCAGCTGTGTGTGAAGAAAATTATAATCGTTTTTAATGCCATTTTCAGGTTCCTCCTCCAACTCACAACTAGATTATCTACTTAAAAAAAACTGCTATAAAGAACCGATAAGTAAAACTGAGCAAAGCAAGAGCAATGTTGAAGTCCATACAAGCATGTCCCTCAAGCAGTGAAATCAGTGGGAATTAGAATGGTCAGGAAGGTTTTTTATAAAAGAGATATGCAAATGACAGATTTTTAAGCCAAATGATTTTTCCCCGCAATAGTCAAACCAGCAGGACTTACAGATTTAGAGTGGACTCTAGAGGGATGATAAATTTGATAACGTTGGAATTTGCTTTTAAAACTCTATTTCTTCTGCCTGCACTAAAAACTTGGGCATTCTGAGAAACACATCGGCAGAAGTGGTTTGAGGAGCAAATCCAATTACCAGAGTGTGCTCCTTGTAACAGCAAGTTCTGATCCGTGCTCTGTAGGTCAAGAGCACAGTTCAAATTTCTCTGTGCCCCCTTTTGAGTCACACTCCATCACTGCCTCCCTGCTCGTTTTAGCTCTCTGTGTAACACGCCGAGGGGCAGAGATTCCGGTCTTCACACAATGGCCTGCCATTCAACCACACTCTGCTTTGTCCCTAAACATTCATTCCCCCTGGCTCCTGCTGGGTCTGTTATATTCAGATATGAACTTTCCAGGAGTCTGATCATGTCACAGGCCTTTTCCTGCATGACAAGTTCAGTGCTAATCATGAATAGCGGGGCTTCACATAGAGGGTTAGTATTATTCATGAAAATTATGACCACATCCAGAAATAGGGCAAAACTGGCCTAAAATAGGCAGGCATGTACTCCGTTGAGTCCACTAAGGCAATGACCAAGGTCTCTTGCTGCAACTATCACAGGAGTCTTTCTCAACTATGCTAATCAGACATACTCGATGCACAATGCTCTGCCAGATTCAAGGTTTGAGCCTCAGCTTCGTGGGGAGCCCTGGTGTCCACAGGATGAACATAAGGCTTTTCCAAAGAACTCAAGCCAGGCCCTACCAATCCCCTCAAACTAGCTACTGTCCAGTGCTTATTCCAAATTTCTGTAAGTCTCCCCACTCAGATCATTTCAAGGTCAGCGTTAGGAGCTTTGAGAGAGTTATCAAAGGGCCATACGAAAAGGGAATGACACTATATTTTCCTTTTTTGGAGCAATAGATATTGACTTAGAGGGGTACTAGGTGGCTTGTACCGTTTTTGCTCTAATTTTCTCTTCTGAACCTTAGTTTCAGTGACCACAGGGAGTTAGCTCCCATTGGTCCATATTATATTTTATAAATGCAAGTTGAGGATTATCTTTCCAAACAAAAGTGCCCAGACTGAAATCCCCTCTTTGCCATTCCTGAGAGAATGACATACATAGGCTGGTACTAAAAGACTATCTTTGTGTCAAACAAATGGACCGAGGAAAATCTGCTTTCCTCTCCCCCTGTCCCTTTCTTCTTTACATAACTAGGGCCAAATGAGATGTTTTTCATTTTAAAAATTTGATTAAGCAGACTGAGCAAAAGCCCTTTCTTCTGGTCTTTACTGTTTTCTCAATTCTGGGACCGAATCAAGACATACTCATGTTGGAAGGATAGTGAAACCAGAGCCTAACTGCCAAGCAGGGGTGACATTTGGAAGTTTAACTTATGAAAGGTGAGTGCTGGGCCTGCAGCACCAATTTAGGGGCCAACCTTTCTCCTTGAGGCATCAGAATCTGGACAGCTGCAGTGAGCATGAGGGGGGGCGAGGTCCCAGGTTCCAAGCAAACCACCCTATCTCTCTATATACACAGGCTCTTGACCTGAGGAATACGGAAGAAGGCAGGGCAAGGAGCAGGTTTAAATAACAACGAAGAAGCTACTCAGGGGAAATGACTATAAATGAGCTGTCCTGTTTCAGCTCCAGGAACTGAGACACCCTGCCCCTTCGGCATATTTAAGAAGATATTATGAACGCTACATTCGGAATCTCCGTATAGTACCATGTTTAGTTTTGGTTTCCGTCCTTTAAATCTTCCTACAACATTTTCTACCTTGTTTTAAAGTATCTTTCTAAGGTTCCTTGCCACATCATATATTTTGTAAGGGTCAGGGTATCTTCCTGCCTTTGTATCTTGGATATCAAAAACACTAATTATAGGTATAAAGGAGTGAAACAGAAAACAGGCCTCCTAGTAAAAGACTAAAGAAACTAGGATGTTTTAGATTTGTGTTGGGGGTTTTTTTGGTAGTAGAAAGGAACAAGTTGTAAGTTTTCTTAAAAACAACAGAACCTCTAAATGCTAATGTGAGGAAAAGATCTATTCCATTGGCTTTGGAAGGTAGCTAATTAGATATTTACTGAATATCATGTTTCAAGGAACACAGCACATTAAATCCAAATAATAAGTAGTGTCATAACTTAGTTTCACTGTCTTTATTCATTCTAAAAAAAAATTTCATTCACCAAAGTACAAGGTACTTTCCCTGGCTTGCTACTGAGCTACTGTTGCCATCTCTACCCATGAAAGACCAAGCATGTGGAAATTGAGTTGAAGTAAAAATTATGGTTGAGTTTATCCATCAAGGAAATGGGATCCCGAGAGAACCAGGCATCCCCATTTCTGAAAAGCTCGACAAGAGAAGCAAAAATCCCCAAGCCAGAATGGCTTCTCTCTTCACTGCTTCATGAAATCCAGCTACCTGAACTGCCTGCCCTCTGGCAGCAGCCTTCACTCTGCACTCTGTGTTCAGTGTCCTGAATCTGCAGGGGGTGCATGAGGGTCCTGAACCTGTAGGGGTGTGTGAGGGTCCTGAACCTGTAAGGATGAGTGAGGGTCCTGAGCCTGTAAGGATGAGTGAGGGTCCTGAACCTGTAAGGATGAGTGAGGGTCCTGAATCTGCAGGGGGTGCATGAGGGTCCTGAACCTGTAGGGGTGTGTGAGGGTCCTGAACCTGTAAGGGTGTGTGAGGGTCCTGAACCTGTAGGGGTGTGTGAGGGTCCTGAACCTGCAAGGGGTGAGTGAGGGTCCTGAACCTGTAGGGGGTGCATGAGGGTCCTGAAACCTGCAGGGGGTGCATGAGGGTCCTGAACCTGCAGGGGGTGCGTGAGGGTCCTGAACCTGCAGGGGGTGCGTGAGGGTCCTGAACCTGCAGGGGGTGCGTGAGGGTCCTGAACCTGCAGGAGGTGAGTGAGGGTCCTGAAACCTGCAGGAGGTGAGTGAGGGTCCTGAAACCTGCAGGGGTGCATAAGGGTCTTACTCTGGCAAGCAGGTATCTCGCAGTACTTCCAGTAGACACCATCCTCCTGCTCTGCCACGTAGCACCAGGGGCTCACATCTCCATCTGGGTTTCTGTTGGGGAAAAGGACACACCAGTAACATTTTTGTCATTTTAAGTCAACAGGCTCATTGCTTTTCAGTTTTACCAAAAAGGAACGCTTCAGCTTCTGTTATTTTTCGTAATTGGTATAAACCTCAATGCCACCTCTTATGAAGAAAAAATTGGTAATACCTTCCTCCTCCAACATATATTTCAGAGTATGGGAGCAGGAGGAGGTTGGGGGGTGAGCAAAAGTGATATATATTTACACAAATTCACTACAGTGTAACCAGGACAACTGACCACTGAACAAATCATGACAAACAGCACTGTATAAACACGGCAATTCCCACGGCTGAGAGAACACAGGTGCTCCTTGATACTGTGGATAAGAATGTGAAGGATGCAAACAGTCAGGATGGCAATTTGGTAATTAAGAGTCTAAAGTCCTCAAAATATGCAAACCCCCTTTACTCGGCAATTTCTCCTTTAGTACTTTATTCTAAGGAAGCCTTTACTTATACAGATGTTCACCACAGCATTTTATAATACAAAAACTTAGAAACAAAAATTAATGACTGGTTAAATAAATATGTTATAGCCATATAAAGGAATGCTAGGCAACTTATTAAAATGTGGTGTAGAGACACACTTTATTAATATGGAAAATTTACATATCACAGACTCCATTGATGAGCTTTCACCAGGATCAGTCTGGCCAACTTATGTTTCATAGAAATGGGTCCTTGGGGTGGTGACACAATACAATATACAGATGATGTATTACGTATTATAGAACTGAAACCAATATAATTTTATTAACCAATGTCACCCCAATAAATTCAATGTAAAAAATGGGTCCGTCCCTAACCAATTTGGCTCAGTGGATAGAGCGTCGGCCTGCGGACTGAAGTGTCCCAGGTTCAATTCCCATCGGGGGCATGTACCTTGGTTGCGGGCACATCCCCCAGTAGTGAGTGTGCAGGCGGCAGGTGATCAATGTTTCTCTCTCATCGATGTTTCTAACTCTCTATCCCTCTCCCTTCCTCTCTGTAAAAAATCAATATATATATATATATATATTTTTTTTTAAATGGGTCCTATTCTTATCTTAAAACACGAATTTCTTAAGAGAATTCTTAAGAAAACTAGGCCAAAAGGTTTCAATCAGAACCTAAAATCCTGTAATCCTGGTACCAACTTCTGATATAGCAATAATATTTTTAAAAAATTAATTTCACATTTCTGAATGAATGGCTTGGAATGAATGCCCTTCAGGGTCTTCAACTCAGAGATGCCATGACAATGACGGGCAGCACTGCAGAACCATAACAAAAAAGGGCAGGGGTGACTGGACACACAGAAAAGCCTGCCTCTCTTCACTCCTCCCAAGCCCCTTTCTTTAGACTCGGAACACTGGAAACCTGACACTCTGGTTAGGCCGGAAACGGGCATAAAGACCCAACAGCCGGAGCTTTGGAGCAACCCCTATCAGGCTCGAGAGGGATAAGTCTATTGTGTGGCCCAGAAGATAAGCCGCCAAGCACAAAAGGTCCTTTCATTTTTTTGTGCCCAAAAGCAGGTGCCAGTGCCAATTCTGCTCTTCCCCGTCTCTCTGTCTTCCCTCTAATCCAGATAGGTCGAGCCCAGAAAAGTGCGTTCCCATCACATGCCATCTCTCAGACATCTCAACTGTGATGGATCTGGAAACATCACACAAGACAAACAGTGTCGGATGTCAGCTGAGAAATCAAAGCGGGAGAACTTGCACAAAGCCCTGCTTTAAACAGTATTTCACTGTCATTTTCCTCCCTCTATTCTGTGTTCAGCTTTGATGTAGTATTTGGTAGAGACCTTAGAAAAACAACTGTTTGTTATCAATGTCAAAATCATTCTGAAAAGCATCAGAATAGCTTAATAAAGAACAAGCAAACTCATCTTTGACTTCACTGCAGTGCTAAAAGCAGAAGGCCCAGACTCTCTGATGTGATAACAATCAACAACTTCAGCCTCTCTTTTGAAGTGTACACTGGGAGATCAGGTCAGGGACATTCCACCAAGTCAATACAGGGGAGGGTGCAGGGGCCAGGGCTGAGGAAGGGGTCTCCCCTGGCTCTCGTAATGAATACTTACCAGTGCATGTCTGGGAGCCTGTAGCGAGAACAGGGTGCTTGTCTATGAGAAAATATTTTTTTTTCATCTGAATGAAACTTCATTGGAAATTTCAAATTTACCTTAAAGTCAGACTTAAAAACAGCAGCTCTTCTGAGAAGACTTGCTTGATAGAAAGCAACAGAATCATAGAACAAACCAGTGGCCCACTACCAAGAGATACTTTAGAACAAGAACATAAATATGTGAAAACAAAAAAACAAACACTGGTTTCTCTTCCTAAACACTCTTCCCAACTCAACTATTCCTATGGATAGAAAAAGCAGGGGAAGGGAATAAACCAGAAATGGAGTGGGGTTAAATTTTTAATTATGCAAAAAATTTTTAATGGACACATATAGCTTTAAAAATAAACTGTAAAAGAATTACTTAATGAGCATTTGCAACTTCAACAATAAAATGCAAAATGTGAAGTAGCATTTATGTAACTTGTTGCCTCTGGGAAGTGGGGTTTGGTAGGGAGGATTTGCCAGGAAAGAGGTAAAATGGGGGACTTTAAACAATATATGCTTGTCATTTTTGAAAAAGCTCTTAATATTTTTATAGTAACAAACTAGAAACTAATGCAACACAACTGTGGGGAAATGGCCGGTTGGTACAAATGAGGGCAGAGGGGAAGGAAAGAGCTGACCGCCCAGGGATAATGAACATGGACCACAGGTCTGGTTACTGCAAGACAACCACAAGGGTCCTAGAGTGTTAACAAAAATAGATGGAGAGGGCACAAGGTAAACAGTGTGGCCTACGCAATGCAGGGGATAAATATGTTGGCTCAGCTGGGTCAACACGTCATGGTTGAGACTCCAACTTACTGGTGGAACCGGGGACACTGTGCAGTTCAGGAATCACTTTTCGCTGTTCCAATAGCTCAAGAGGCTGCCTTTGCACCTGTCCTAATACTAATTAAATTCAACACATTGCTGATCCGTGAGTCACATTACCAGGATCTTGGGTACAAACAGCTAAAACAAAGCTATAACCAAAAGTGCTTAGAATTTTGCTCTGGTCCCCATAGACCAATAATCCTTTACTTGTTTTGGATCGCTAACAACTGAGAATCTGATCAGAGTTATGGATCACCTCCCCAGAAAATTGCAAGTACACACATTTGGAGCACCACGGATCTCAGGCTAAGAGCAAAGAAACACCTGTTTAGTGAAAGGAAGGAAGCAGCACACATTTGACGGCTGCCGCTGCCCCTAGAAAGGTTAACCTGGTCTGGCAAAAAGGGGATAATGCAGGGCAGCTTTTTATATTTTATTTTTTTTGCTCCGAAGCACAGGGAGGTCTGGGCCACAGATGTCGCTTTTGCTTGACCACTACATTCACGGCAGCTTAAGAAGCTTTGCTGTCTGTGTGCCCACTGGTGGAAGGACCAACTAAGAAAACCCTCCCAAAGAGACATATAAGTGACCAGACAGAAAAGCAGAGCTCTGGAAGCCAGTGTCAAAGCAGCCCCAGTGGAAAAGAATGGTAGAAGAAAGGTATGAGAGAAAGATTTAAAAATAGTAACAAGAAAGGCCTCTGAGTTGGCCATAAGACGCTTTCGCTAGTTGTGAGCAATGTTGGAAAAGATTGGGAGAGGAGATAAGATTTTTGTTTTTTAAGTTCTGTGTGGCTTCATCTTACCTGCAATAGTTATGCTCGCCCAGGCCCCCTTCCCCATTGGGGTAATTCAGAGTGTTATATGGATGCTGGAAAGTCTCATTCCAGAACAGACATGGCTTCCCGCCTTGGAGTGCCGTCCAGTTCTGCGTCCCCCTGTAATCTGCACCATTGGTTGTGAAACATTCTAGGAGAAAGAAAAGACAGAGCAAACTAATTTTCTGGCAACATCTATGGTCTCCTCCCTCTCTGGTTGATGTTTTACTTGTTTTGTTTGGACCACGTTAGAAATGGGCAGTGTCCTGCTAGGTCCTGGACACAGCAAGATTAACATTGCTAGGGCTGAGTAAAACTGAATCGAGGTACCCTCCAAATGCTCGGCTCATCTTGGCACTGGTTTGTCTACAGACACTAGAACATTTCCCCTTAAAGTATACAGATTCCAACTAAGATGTAAACAGCGCGTTTAAACGTATTGAAACCTATGAAGTGAACCGGGAAACCCCAGGTCTGGGAACAGTTGGTAACAGCCCTCCATGAGGAATTCTGGGTGCTTGGAGGGGGTCATGGCTCTCGCCAGTGTCTCTGTGTGGTAACTAGAACCAGGTCACCAGCTGTAACTGAGCTCTCCCCTACAGTCTGAAAGGCTGCACTGACACTTGGGTTTAATAAGACCATCGGATACAGCAACGCTTTGGAATCCCAATCACACAAGTCTGGGAATGACTCACATTCCCTGGTAATGAAGAACAGTCCTCCCCATGCTGCTTGAGATAGAAGTGCAACAAAATAGTCAACAGCAGGGAGGAAGGGCAGAGCTGGCATTTTCTCTCACCTGTTTCTGAAATCCCTTCAAGACACACTGAACATGGTCTCGGGTCTATTTTGTAAAATGGCAAAATCCTTGCAGGTGCAGCAATGTGCTTCTGAATAAAATCTGCTTCTCAGACTTTTTTTGTGGGGGGGGGGGGATGGGAACTGAGGCTGATAAGATTTCCCCCCACATATTGCATGCATTAAATTCAGAGGTTCATGAGAAAGGCACAATACAAAGAGCAATTTTTAAAAATTAGCTTAGTTGAAACTGACAGATAGAAACACTTCAAACACTTCTTTAAGATGTATCACTAGGAACCTGACAATCTGGGGGAGTCCCACTACCATTCTGAGCTTTATTTCTTCCCCTCCCCAGACATGCACTGACCTATAACTTCCGATGTGAAGGACTCCTGTTGCAGTGCCTGTGCCTGCTCCCGCCTACACATGTGCACAATGTGAGCACATCTATATTCTAGAAGACATTTCTTTTACTATTTAAAAATCTCTCCTCTTGTACCCCCTTCTCCCACTCTCTGGGCTCTGTCTTTTGTCTGGGATAGCACGGTTTTATGGAGAGCCAAAACAATCTGGAATCCCGGCTGCACAGAACACTTGAGTAATTTATCGTGTTTGTTGCGACATTCATATGTTATGATGTGTGACTCTTCATGTAGCACAACAACCAAACCCTCAACCAGAGTCTGCAAAAATAAAGAAGTTCAAAGGTAATTGAAGGAGGCAGCTCAGTGTAGCATAAAATGCAGTGAACCAAGGAACGAAGCCCTGGCTTCTTGTCCTGGACCTGCTGCTGACCAGCTGTGCGACCTTGGACAAATCGCCATCATCCACATCACCACTAATGCTTACAGAGCGTTTTACTGTGTGCCAAGCTCTGTTCTAAGTGCTATACAAATATCAACTCACCACCAACCCAGTGGGGCGGCTCCTTCATTCTGCCATTTTACAGAGGAGGCAACTGGGGCACTCAACCATACCCCATACTGCCTCTAGTGGAACCCCTCGGCATCGTCCTTATTTTCCCCACTCTCTCCGTCACACCACCTCACCAAATCCTGCGGACTTTCTTAAACTATATGCCCTGAAACCCACCCTCTCCCCTGCACCTTGGGTGCCAGCACTTTAGTCTCGTTCACCGTCAGAGGACAGTACAGCCTTGTTCAGGTCTCACTGCTTCCACTTTTAGGCTTCTGCAACCTATTCTCCATGCAGTGCTCCAAGTTCTCAGGAAGACAGCACTGGAAACAAAACCCAAACCTTCCACCTTGTTGTCTGCAAAGCTTTCATGACATGCCTGGGGCCCTCCCTCCTGCTACACCCCCCATGCTCTTCCCCTGGTCACTCGCTGTGCACCAGCCACATCGGTCTACTTTTTATTTCGTCAGCACATCACATGACGTCCTGCCTGAAATCTTATTCCCCTAATACCTGCCATGACACCAGATGTTACCTCCTCAGAAAACCCTTCCCCAACATCTGCACTTCTTTCTTCTGCCATTAGTTTGTTTGTTAGAGGGGAAAAGTGAGGCTTTGTGCCGGGGTGTGTATATCACACCAGGGCCCTTTCCCAGCCCCAGGGTTAGAGAGAGACCTGAGAACCTGTATTTCTATAAAGCTGCCCAGGTGATTCTTTTAATTAATCAGGTGTGAAACCACTAGACTAGATGATTCTAAGAACATCAAGCCAATCTTTGCCAATTACTAGGATTTTAATTGCTATGTGTTATTACATCTTCTTCTCCTAAGAGCGGTTGAGGAGTGGCCGGGGAGCCAGAAATGCAGGCCTTCGCAATAGACAGCAGCTTGTAGGATGGTGGGCTCAGTGTTCCCAGAGGCTCAGATGACTTGATTTGAAACCCAAAGAGTGTGGCAGCCACCCACACAGGAGTCAATCCTCATGAACAAGAGGAGGAGGCACCTGAGAGAGGGAATGGGAAAGTGCACACTTGTCTACTTTCGTCTGTTTCTCTCAGGCCCAATCCTGTTCTCCTTACACCAGGGAAACTGAGGCAATGTACAAGATTGTCTGATTATCTTTTGAACAGACTTGCCCAGAGCATGTCGATGATTAAAAAAAAAAAAGGTCAAGAAAAACAAACTTGAGTGTCTAAATCAAAGTTGTGTGCGCATCTTGATTTCATCAGAATACTAGGGTGTGGTACTAGATAATGAGGACCCTGCCTCCCTTCCTTTCTACTGCTATGAAACTGACATAAGCTTTGGCTAGCTGTGCCAGGAGTAGCTGAAACCAAAAAAAAACACAAAATAAAGTATCACATGGCCGACTATGTATTTATGCATTTGGTGAAAGAGAGTGAGCAAGGGCAATAGATCTAATCTCTAGGGTGTTATTCATTAATTCATTCAACAAATATATATTCAACACCTACTATGTGCCTTGCACTGCTCACAGCACCAGGAAGGTAGTGATACACAACTGTCTGTCACCCCAGCACAGCTGTGACTCTCAGATACTCTCCTGTCTTTAATAGTGGCTCCCCAGGAACAGTGAGTCAGTTCCATGATTACATCAAGGAAGGTATCAAGTCTAGACTACAGAAAGGACCATGTCAGGAAGGGTCGGGGTCCTCCACACACGTAACACATATTGAGATTCACTGGGATACAGAGGCAGTGACACCAGTTAAGTAGCTTACACTGTGTGGTTTCAGGAAATCATCTGGACATTTTGGACCTCAGTTTCTTCACCTATGAAATGGGGGAATTTGAACCACATGGTCTCAGTGTCTCTTCACTCAAACTAATTTCACACAAATTCTAACAAAATAGTACTGAGGTTCCAAAGTCTGGGGTGATGTGACTAAAATGGATTGAGAGCTCAAAATCTCTTCCAGGTTTCAAATTCTCTAATTCTTCATGTTTCTCTAATGGAAGTGAGAATTCTATGGTAAAAAAGTAACTCACCTCCCAGGCGGGCTCTCCCCCTGAAAAGGCACCTAAGCACTCTTTTTGCTTAGAAGGAACTACTTCTTCAACAAATAAATTTCAAGGAAAACAGAAAAAGAGGGGAAATCTGTAGGTTAATAGAGACCCAAGAGACACATCACTTGAACATCGCTTAGATCCTGATTTGAACTGTAAAACACCCTGATGAGACAACCAGGGAAATCTGAACATTGACTGGCTGGATATTTGATAATATTAAGGAATGATTGCTAATTTTCCTAGGTGTAATAAGGGTAATACTACCATTACTATGTTTTTGAAAAGAATTTTTATTATTTAGAGATACATACTGAAATATTTACAGATGAGATAAGATATAAGATTTGTTACAAAATATTTTAGTTGAAGGAATGAAAGGCATACAAATGAAATAATATTGGCCATGGATCATCATCACGGAAGCTGAGAGATGGATACATGAGATTTACCTTACACTCTTCTATTTTTGAATATGTTCTAAATTTCCCATAATAAAAATATTTTAAAGGACATTTGAAAATGGTTATTAACATGTTGTTTTACAATTTACTACCTTAGCCTCTCTTTTTAAAATTGATGAGAGAGAGAGAGAGAGAGAGAGAGAGAGAGAGAGAGAGAGAGAGAGAGAGAAAGGGAAAGGGAAAGGGAAAGGGAAAAGGGAGAAACCTCCATCAGATTCAACTGCCTCTGCAGGCCCCTACTGGGGATATAGAGCCTGCAACCCGGAGGCACCTGCCCTGATGGGAATCAAACCAGCAACCTTTTGGTGTATGGGACGACTCTCAATTAACTGAGCCACACTGGCCAGGGCTACCTTAGTTTCTTTTCAAGAACTATAAACAAACTCAATCAGTCATAAATTCAGTCATCGAAAAGCAAGATAGACATTCACATATCATGTCCTTGGACTACATATGAACAGTTCAAATAACCATAGATCAAGCTGTACTTTTGCCCAAAGTAGAATTACCCTCAAAAATAATCACTGTAATTTTTAAATTAGTTTCTTCATTAAAATATCTTTTAGATTTACTTTTCGTTCAAGAAAACAATGTCATTAGTAATAGTAGCAGGGAAAAGGCCATGCTTCTCAAAGTTATTTTAACTAAAAAATTTATGCTTTTGGCCCTGGCAGGTGTGGCTCAGTTGGTTGGATACTGACTCAGGTACCAAGGGGTTGCCAGTTCGATTCCTGGTCAAGGTACATGCCCAAGTTTTGGGCTCAATCTCTGGTGAGGGGCATGCAGGAGATAGCTGATGGATGTGTCATTCTCACATCAATGTTTCTTGTTCCCTCTCCTTACCTCTCTCACAAAAAATCTTTTAAAAAAATACTTTGGAAGAGAACTCAAGGTTTATCTCTTTGAATGTGCAGTTTATTTATCTCTATTAACAGATGAAATATTTACTTACACGGCTATTCCAAGAAAAACTGAATCAACGGTAAGCATAAAAACAGAAGTTTAAAATCAGAAGGCTCATGAAAACACTTCAGAGAGGGGTGCATATTTGTTATATAAAAACTTGAAAAACACAATTATGAAGGCACAGAGGCCCAGAATGCAGTGCTGCTTGAGTACCACTGTTTTCTCATCTAGAACATGCTTTACTTCCACCCAGGCAGGACCCACTGGACATGTGGTCATCACTGTGAAGTGGAAGTGTTTTTGCCAGGAATGGTCACCATGGATGTGCAGTAGTGCTTGAGGAACTTATGGCTACCATTTAGGATATTATATACACATACCATCATCAAATTGAAAAACAAAAGGCAGCTTTTGAGAAAGAATCTAGCTCTATAACATCTACAGGGAGATTAGGCCAACCCTTGGTTAAAGAATGGACTCAGCAGAACTCTAATGAACAAATTTCATTAATTAACCATGGATTTTACTGCCAATGCTACCAGAACACTTTCCATCACTTTAGTGATGGTACCATTATTGATATATATTTGAGTACAAATAAATCCACTTCAATCTTGAAAAACATTTCACACTAAAAGTAGTTTACACATAAAGCTGGAACCATAGATGTTTTAAAGCTGAAAGTCCAGTTCTATGATAGACAATACTTAGTGCATTGTACGTCAACTCTAAAGGAAACAAAAAAGTAGACAAAATATGGAGCACTTTGAAAGCACAAAAACTAGAATAGTTAGCATGACACTCCTATAGAAACCAGGGCCTTTAAAGCTAGTCCCACAGTGCCTGCTGCCACAGCTCTTGTAAGACTTGATCACCTTGAATTGTAATTGCCCAAGAAGCACCTAGCCCAGCTTCCACTAGCCTGTGAGTTTCTTCTTGATCATCTCACTCATTTTTGTATCCTCAACAACTACAGACCACACGGAACATGCCTGGCAAATGATAGTTTGGCGAGGGAAGCAGGTGTCGGGAGCTAGAGGGTGGGGGGGAAAAACACCCATTACAGACATATTCAGAGTGCCCCGTTTTCCTTACCAATTTATGTCTCTAGGCTAGTAATCAAGACTTACCTGGCAATGACCTATGAGAAGTGCCAGGGAAGTTTATATAAATCAAGCATTTGAAGGTAAAATACTTGCTATTTAAACTGGGGGAATCTGCTATTTAAAGGAAACCTATGGTGAAGCCATTTGTAACAGGGAACAATCAACCCCTTTGTAATGAATATCCATTTTTATATTGTGAGTTTGCTTTAAGCAGGAGACACCTGGCTTAAATCTACACTTTGCCTCACCATCTCTTGAGCAACCCAATTTCACACAGTTTAAAGCTTTCAATCAGTCTAAAAGGAGATAAAATAAACTGATAAAATAATCCAGAGTCTGGGCAAGTTCTATCAGTATTGGCCTGGACTCTGTTTAATTTCAGATGGCTAGAAATTTCCCCAAGAGAGGTGTCCTGGAGGGCAGCCAATGCTCCATGGAAGCCAGGCCCTGGGCTACTCAGCTTCCCCTGGCTGATATGAGATGGCCAAATAATACTAGCGTTCTTGGTGGAGAGCTGACTGCCAGGAAGCCAGCATATCTCTGGAGCCTGTCTTTAAAGTAAAACCTGAAGCAATGAAGTCGTAGTCTTCTCTGAAATAGCACAGGGATGAGTCCTAGTCAGAGATTTGGGGAATGCAGCAGGCATTGCCTAAGCACTTGTTAGTTGGTTTCAAGATAAAAATGACAAGTGAGGGGTTCAAAGTTCTAACCAGAGAGACAGTTTGGGACAGAAGGGAGGACTCAGTTGTATCAACGACCTATAAATAAGAACAAGCAGTGCCGTCATCTCCAGCCACCCAGAGCAATACGGCAGCGATGGCCAACAATTTGATCTGACACTCAAATGTTTAAAGTTTCATGGCTGTGGAGTAGTAGGGTTGCCAGATTTAGCAAATGAAAATACAGGATGCCCAGTTAAATCTGAATTTTAGATAAACAACAAATCATTTCTAAAGATATTTAAGTTTTCATTGCATGAGACAGACTTAAAAAAAAAAAAAGATTCACTGTTTACATGAAATTCAAATTTAACTGAGTGTCCTGCATTTACTCTGGCAATCTAGAGAGCACATAGTGAATCACAGATCTTATTCCATCAAGATTTCTGAAACACTGTTCACAGAAATGCTTAAGGAGCTTAATATGGATAATGAAGAATCTACTTTCTCTTCTTTTCTATTTTAAAATATATTTGTATTGATTTCAGAGAGGAATGGAGAAGGAGATAGAAACATCAATGATGAAAGAGAATTACTGATCGGCTGCCTCCTGCACACCCCATATTGGGGATGGAGCCTACAACCTGGGTTTATACCCTGACCGGGAATCAAACTGTGACCACCTAGTTAGTAGGTCGATGCTTCATTTGCCACGCTGGCCAGGCAAATGAAAAATCTACTTTCTTGAGTGAAAAACATTGATCAGAATTGCCTACTCAGGGGCCACAGTGAAGGGAAGGACAAAATAATAATCCAGTTAGGACAGAGTTTCTCAACTTTCACACGACTGACATTTTGCGCTGGATAGTCCTTTATTGTGGGGCTATCCTGTGTATTGTAGGATGTTTAGTAGCACCCCTGGCCTCTCCCTGCTAGATACCAGTAGGCACATCCATCCCACCCTGAGGTGTGACAACCAAAAATGTCTGCAGATAGTGCCAAATGTCTCCTGGGAGTAAAACCTCCTCTAGTTGGTTTAAACCGTTGAATCAGAAGAAATGGTCAGATAAACAGGAAGTGTCATATCCATTAACCAGTGGCCATATAAAAGATCCTTCTCAAGGGAGAGATTTTCAGCTTGCCCCAGGTCCCTCCAAGCCCCCAACGAGGAGAAGGCCTGGTCGGTCAGCTCAGACCATCAGAAACCCTTAGTCTGCCAGAAGCGCTCAGGAAGAACCTTGGGAGAGCCTCTGCATGGCAGTGCACACATCACAGCAAGCAGAGCGTCGCACCCAGCCTTTGAAGACGTTCCTTTTAAGTTAACCTCCTTCCCAACTAAACTTTTTCCAAATCTCTTCCTGCCATTTGGAAGTTGAGTGATTCTCAGCTGAAAAGGCCTGTATATACGAGGTGCAGATGGCAGCAGTTACAGCCCTCACCAGATGCTGCAGTCTCTAATTTGATTGAAAGGATATAATTAGACAACAGAAACACTTTAATGAAAGAGCAAAACATGGAGGGAGGGAAGGATTGAAGGCCCTTAACTGATGCCAAAACACCCACCAGTAATAGAGGCTTTGAGTCTGGGGAAAGGGAAGGGGAAAACCCCTTAAAAGGACAGTCCCCATCCTGTTTATTTCCCCATAGAAATAGGAATAGGGATTTTATTATTGTAGATTTCCACTGTATTTTATGTGGGAACAATCTGATTAAAACCAGAAGGGTCTTCGGAAGAACATCAAAGAAAAACAAATATGGCTTCTGTGGTCATTATTAAAAATATTTTTACCAGCCCAATAATTTTCTTTGAAGATGAATTTTTATAGATTGAACAGCAGCAAGTAATTTACATACTGTGATGGCATTGGTTAACAAGCCCTACTATTCTAGCAGAGAACTACTTAGTCGCCATATTTTCATCCAACTTCAGGACACCGAGGAACACGGACAGCCCTTTACATATGTTTGGGAGATATGAAGAAACCTTGTAGAGTGAGTCCTATATGCTGATGCTGCACCCATTTTGAATCATCTTTAAAAGCTGTCTGTGCTGTTTTTACTATTTGCTAGCTTTCAGACTTTGAGTGTGAGTAAACTGTTCTGGTTGTAACCAAGAATCTAACCAAACTGAAAAGAATCCAGCCCTCGAAATCTGAAGTTGCTAATGTGGTGTGACACTGGGGTTTGGAAGTGGCTGCAGCCGCCTCAGCCCACCAGAAGCAAGGCCCCGCCCTTGTGGTAAATTGAACAATAAAAGTTTGAATGCTTTGGTTACTTGCCAGGGATTAAATCCATGGCAAAACACACACACACACCAGACACTGGGACAGCCCTGAGAGGGTCCTGCTATCACCGGGAGGGAAGGAGGCAACCTTGCATGTGAGATAGCCTAAATCTTTTGTCTTCCTAGCACCCAGCTTCATTCCTCTAAGCCTAACCCTCTTCAAACTACTGCAAGTTCAGGCTAGGGAGATGTTTACCTAGAAAGAAGTTAAAAGGGGGTGGGGAGGGGGAGACTTTCTTAGAGGAGAAGGCAAGTTTCTGTAGGGTAGCTGTTTTTGAGTAGTAGGAATACCCTTATGTTTCTACAATGGCCTCCTTCCTTTCCCTGGTCAGTCCAAATCCAGGATAATATCTCAGAGGCGAGGTCGGGGGAAGCACTGCCATATTGACAGGAAGACACTGAAGGCAACAGAGAGACGGAAACACAGAGTAACCTTGAGCTGCTCTTTCTAGATGAATACTTCCAGGTTCCAGCTGGATTTTCAAGGTCTAACAGAATATGGAAGGAATGTCAATGCCAATCACTGTTCCCACCCATTCTGGGACTGCACAGTGAGTGAGCCAGCCAGGAACAGGGGGCTTGAGGAGATCTCATCTCAAAACTTCCATAGGTAGTTTTGTAAGGGACACTTTTATTCACTTCCTCCTCTGCTGTCCTTATTCAGGAGGCAAAAAACTCAGACAAAAGCTACAGATCCAAACTTCCGGCCTCCCTCAAGTGTTTTGCATTAACTGTTCCACTGTACAAACACAATCAACTTGGTATGTTTGAATGTTTCAATTTGTTGTGTGTTTTTCCCCCCAAAAAAATGTTTTAATTAAAACAGAATAACCAGCCTGAGCACACTGTTGTTGTTTTTTTAAATGCCACTTTAAAAATGACGATAGAACCATGGAAATAAAATTCAACTGTTTAGGAAAGTGATAGAAGTTTGTTTTCTTCTTCTTTTTTCCCTGGCTGTTTCTCTAAGTCTCGGGGCTGGTGCCACCTGCTGCCTGAGCTTTCCTCTGAGAAACAGATCTCTCAACGGTTTGTTCCAAGCAACATCTGCATAGCTGAACAAACCATGGACCAGTTCCAAGGCAGGCACTATTTTCTTTATGTAGCACACACTGAACCATGCTGGATTTCTTTTTAAGCATTTTTTTTAAAGTCTTATTAAATATCCAAATGTATGTGCACAAACTTCCCTCCATATGTAACTTCTTTTTAATTGGTAGTAAAATACACATAACATAAAATTTACCATTTTAACCATTTCTCCCATATGTCTTTTAAAGTTAGTTAATAGTAAAAGGTAAAGGGTGCATTCATTCACCAAAATCAAGCCTCCCTTGTCACCTTTCCAGGTCAGTGAAAATAAATCAATACATATGGACCTAGAACAGGACTTGGCAAAGTACAGCCTGTAGGCCAAACCTGGCCCACTGCCTGTTTTTGTATGGCTCATGAGCTAAGGATGGTTTTAAAATTTTTAAATGATTGAAAACAATCAAGTTGTGTGACATATAAAAATTGCATAAAATTTAAATCTCTGTGTCCATAAAGTTTTATTGGGGCACAGCCACACCAATTCATTTACATTTTGTCTATGACTGGCTGTTTTTGTTCTACAAAGTCAGAGCTGAGTAACTGCAACAGAGTATGTGGCCCATGAAGTCGAAATTATTTAGTCTGGCCTTTTATAAAAAACAACACATTTGCCAACACCTGACCTTGATGGAATTATAGGCTCAAAAATCCTAAAGCTGGCATATAGCCCACCACCAAAAGCCCCTAATCTGTACTATGAAGGTATTTAAAGCAATACATTTTATCTTCATTATTTATTGCTGTTGATCCAACTATGCTAAATCATGGAAATGTGTCAATAATATCTATATTAAGTGCAACAACTTGTTTATTAGTAATGAGCTGAAGTGGTTCTTCTTTTTGTGTTAAGAATTATAAAATGTCTCATTGCATATCTCAAACCTTTAAGCAGCTTTGCCTAGGGGCCAAATCAAATGTTCACAAAAAGACCAGGGTTCTTTGATACCGGGTGAGTTTTGACAGTTTTGTGTTTCTTAAAATAGTCAAAGCACAGAAGTAACTGGTGTGCATGCCAGTCCACTTCACTCCTCTGAGATCCTCTGCCGCATACAGGTAATTCTATTAACATGAAGGAAGTCCCCAAGAGGGACAGACAGGGCTCTGTGCAGTGCGAAGCTCTCCCTGGTAACTGCACTCATAGGTTTGATGGCAAGACATACCACTGGCTAATAGGATGAATTCTAGGCGAGGACTTAGAGGAGAACTGAGCATCAACCATAAAATGCAGTTCAGGGCCTCTGTAACCTGAGTTGAGAAAGCGCACCTGATAGCCAAATGTTGTGAAACACCCAAGCAGGTAGTTTGCCTCGGACAGAAAACTCAAAGAGCCCAAGTCCTCCCGGGCTTCTCGATCCTTCCTACCTCTTGGCTCTCCCCTGCAGGTCAATAAATTCCAGATGGGAGTTCAACTTTGAAAAGCCCATCAGCCCCATGGCCGTGGCTGCTTTCCTCCTTAAAAAGAGGAGTCTAGATTCCACCATTAACCTCGCTCTTCCTCCTTATCAGGGAAGGAAGAAGAGTGTCTCAAAGGAAAAATGGAAGGGAGAAGGGAGATCATTTGGGGTTGGCTATACACTGTAATTAGAAGTAGCATTGATGGGGAGTGAGCTAACTGTTTTTATAAAAGTCAGCATTCAAAAATGCAAACCACCAGTAATTTAAATATTACAAAATTGTACAGAATATAAGTACTTGAAATAATTTTTTCCATCCACAAAATTCTAGAGAAAATTACAGTATCAAAAAATATAAAATGGTAAGTTTGGTATAGCCTCGGAAAAAAATGTGTTTGGTTGGGATTTTTTTTTTTTTGGTCTTTTTTATTATTATTATTGGAAAGGATTTTAAAAACGAGTGGGCAGGCTCTAGATAGGATGTGATGCTCAAGACCATGTGGTATCTCCCTAAAACTGCTTCCTGGAGTCAGAGCAGCTCTGAAGTACCAGGAAAAAAAGAATAAAAAAGAGCGGACGAGGCTCAATGAATTGAGATCTTGGTGGTTATTTACTTGTCCTGCCTCAGACTCCAAAGTAAAGCGCACCGAGGTCTGAGGCTCACAATATGTGGAAGCTGCTGCATTCGACCCTTCCTCGGGAAGCAAAGGATGCCACCTTCTACCAAGCAGCGTAAGCAGCGTAGCCTCACTTGCAACCCTTTTCAGAGCGACTCCTCTGCCCTTCCCAGGAGGGGACGCGTTAATTTCCACCAGCACCTCTCCCTCCTTGGAGGACATGAAATCCTGACCACACAGATGGCAAAGTGGTGCTAAGGGGTTACTAGGTTACAGTGATGTTGACATACCCTGGCTCCCAGAAAGTCCCTCCTTCATTCCGCACACACGGCAAACAGTAGAAATGATCAAACTTGTGCAGAAGTTTTTGTACAAGTCTCCTAGAAGGCCGCCCCCATCACTCAGAAGCCATTGCCTAAGCCTATGGTTTATAATACTTGGACACACACGGACACACACTACACACACACCGATCTAAAGCCCAGCGCTGCCTTTTACAGAATTAATCAGACTGTGAGCTCAGGGCGTTCTCGGGGCAAAACGAGGTGCCCGGCACTTGGTGAAGTGAGGCACTATAAAAAAAAAGTATTAAAAATATATGTATCGGTTCCATGGCCTTCTCTCTGCAGGGGTGTACCTGCAGCGTATCATTTACTCTTCACAGCCCCCTGTGTTATCGTTATGGTGAGGAGAGCGAGGCTCAGGGAACGGAAGGCGGGGCCGCAGGCACACTGTAAATCACAACACCGAGTCCTCTCTTTTTCTCGCATCCACGCTGGCGAGTAAACAAAGCAACTCTGGAGTTTTCTTTCAGCAGCAAAAACTCCTCTGTCTTTGCAACATCACAGTCTGCGACCCTGGGGGGGTGGGGAGAACCCCGAGGGGGCCTTCCTGCGGGGACCCACTAGCGCCCCAGCCTCGGCGCCCAGACAACCTGCAGAGAACTGCCACCGGGCCGGACAACGCCCTCGCCTCTCTTCAACGTGGAGACGGTTCTGCTGCCAGGAAGGGTGTGGATGGGAGCTAAGAGGCCCGGCTTCCATCCCGGTCCGGGGCCCCACCTCGGGAAGACCTGGCCTCGGCCTCGGCCTGGGGGGCGGTGTCCCTGTTCAAAGGAGGGGGCCGCCCGGGAAACGGGGCTCCGCGTCGCACCCCTCAGCTCTGCAGGGGAGACGTGTCGCATCGCCCCTTCTTTCCTTCCTTCCTTCCTCCCTCTGAGCGGGCCGGCACCTGAGTCACCGGAAAGTTCAAAGCGGCCCGGGGGGCAGGGAGGGGGCGAGGGGGCAGGGAGGGGGCGCTCCGGCTGCGAGCGGCGGGTCCTCCCGGGACCTGCGACCTGCGGAGCCGGCAAGTCAACCCGATTCCTCGCGAGGCGGAGATGGCAGCGTTGGGCCATCGGAGCCGGGCGCCCGCTCCTCTCCGCTGCGCACCCGCCCCTGAGCCGGACGGGCGCTGGGGCCCTCGGGTGCAGGGGGCGCGGGGGCGCAGTTGCGGGGCTTGCGAGGGGATCCTAGCGCGGGAGGGGGTGTCGCTGAGGGGCCGGGGGAGGGAGTGTCCCAGCCCGAGGGGCGCCGGTGGGAGGCTGAAGGACAGGGTCCCAAGAGGGGCAGAAGCCGAGGGGGCGTCCCAGCCCGGGGGGAAGGGTGGGTCAGGGGTCCCGGGAGGCACCGAGGCGGAGAGGGCGTCCCAGCCCTGGGGGGCGTCGCAGGGTGACTCTCAGGTCCTGAGGCAGGTGGGCACTACAGGGCCCGAGGGGCGTCGCTGAGGGGCCTGGAGGGGTCGAGGTCCGGGTCCTGAGGGGGTACCGGCCCGGTCCGAGGGGGCGTCGCTGAGGAGCCTGGAGAAGGGGTCCCGGAAGGGAGTGCGAAGGGACTGGGTTCCCGGAGGCCCCCCCCCGGGGGGCTCGCTTTGCACAGGGCGGGCGACGGGGCGCTCACTCACCGGGTCCGGGGCCGAGGCCGGGGCCGGGCGCGGGCCGGGCCGCCAGCGTGAGCGCGGCGACGGAGAGCAGGGCGAGGCGGGCGGCGGGCGGCGCCATGGGCGTCAGTGCGGGGCCCTGGGGCGCGGCCCGCGGGAGAGGGGGCAGCGCGGGGAGCCGGGGGCGGCCATGGGAGCGGGACGCGGGGCGCGGACGTGGCCCCGCCCCGGCCGCCGGCCGCCCCGCCCCGGCCCGCCCTCCCCAGCGCCGCCACCGCCCCGGTCGCCGGGCCCGCCCAGCTGCTCCGCGAGGCCCGAGACGGAGCCGACTGCGCACGCCCGCTCCTCCCACTCGCCCGCCGCGCTGCCACTCAAGCGCCAGGAGCCGCCTACGTTCCCCTCCTCACCTGCGCCCGCCCCCGCGGAGCAGCTTATTGGTCCGCTCGAGGGGCGGGGCCAACAGGTGAGGGGCGTGGTTCGGAACCTCGCCTCAGAGCCACTCCGCCGAGGTTGGGGCGGGTTGGGCGCCCAGTGACTCGGTTCCACCCTCACTTGGGTTGTGACCCAAACGCGAGCTCAGCCACGGGGAGGAGAATCGGAACAGCAGTTTGCAAACCGCTCTCCCCTGCTCGGCTCTCCGTCGTGGTTAAAAAAAGGGGGTTCTGGAGGCCGCCGGTGCCCGTTCAGACCCCATCCGGTCACCTGTTACACCCTGGGCGACATTCACGGGGAAACAGCGCCCGTGTCCCCCATGTCCTCGCCTGGGAAACGGGGGCGCGGACAGCAGCTCCTCCCACAGCGGCGGAAACTTCTTAACGCGCGCACAGTAGGGGCTTGGGAAACGCTGGGTTCCTTTCCCCACCGCCATTCCTGCAGCCGCAGAAGCAGCGAGCGTCCTGAGCCCGTTCCCGAACCCTATCGCACATCCTTCGTGCACTGGGGCCCGTTTCCCACTCTGGGCGTCAGTGGTCTGCAAAACGGGCCTCATAAAAGGCCTTCGCGATCGTAGGTGATGGCGAAAGCAAATGCAGCCGGAGAGGTCCTAGCGTGGCTGGGGCAAGAGTGCTGCTCAGACCGAGGCTCGGCCCCCGCTCGGCAGGCCCTTCCCCGCCCCGCGCCCCCAGGCCTTCCCCCGCTGCACTCGGGGTCTGCGGTGGGCCTCCCTTCTCCCCCCGCAACCTCCCCCCGGGCGGTGGAGATTTCCCTGCAGCTCCCGCCCAAAGTGCCGCGGTGACGCCCCGCGAGACAGGTCCGGGCGGCGCGCCGGGCGCTTTCAAGTCCCTGGTCCCGGCCTTGCAAGTGCGGACCTGCGCCCGGTGCGGCGGCGGGAACATCTGCCCTCGTGCGCCGACTCGCCGCGCCCAGAGTGGGGCTGGACCGGTCCCGGCCCGCTTTCCGTGCACCGGCCCCCTGGACACCCCGGAGCCGCCCCCTCGCCCACTCCCAGGGTCCCCCAAGCTGTTCCCAGGGCTGGGCCTCCAAGGCGCAGCTACCTCCCACGAGGCCTCTCAATCTCAGTCCCTTTCCACCCACACGACCCAGAGCTGCGGCAAGAAGAATCTTGTTCCGTCATTGTTTTCACGGTGGCATTTCCCGAGTTCAAGAATCCACTGGGCTCCCTCCTGGAGCAGGGGGACACCCCCACCTAGCGACACCTGGTCCCCGGACGACACATCCTCCCCATCCCACCTGGCGCTCACCCTCCCTTCCCACGTCCAACGCCTCCTCCCCGGGCAGGACCTGGGAGCTCTACCTCTGGCCCGTGCCCTTGCAGGCACAGGCCGGACGCGAGGAAGGAGAATTAAATGAGAAGAGGCAGGTGAAACCGTCAGCACAGAGTGAGCACTCAGTACAGATGAACCTCCCTCCCTTCCACGGATCCTCAGCGGAGAGAAACGGAAGGAAAGTGAACTTCAGGCGTTGAGTGCGGAAGAGAGTCCACAGGTGAGGAAATGGAACATTGGACACCTGAAAGCTGATGTTATTAACCACCGGCACCTCAACACATTTAATAGCCTTAAAAATATTCAGCGAGGGACATGCCAGCAGCAGACACAGCACAAGGTTACATGCTAAGGGAGGGGAGGGGGCCCTCACCCAGCATGAAAATAACATGAATTTCAGAGAACAGAAAGTACTACAGAGACAAGAAACTGATGTTGGCAGAGAACGATCGGTGGGCTGGTTCAAGTGGACAGCTGGGGAGAGGTTTTAGCGAAGGAGGACACGGCTCTGCAATTTACAAGTCTTTCGTGTCCCATCCCAGGATTTGAGGAGAACATAGGAAGGGGGCAGACAGGAGGTGCAAAATAAGGTTTATCTGGCCCAAGTCTGGGGATTCATGCCTCATGACAGTAGCTCTGGCCTGGCCTGGCCCCCTGCAGGAAGGCACCTTGCTGCGTGGGTACCAGCCACCTCCTGCGTTTGGCTGTCCTGGTTTTGTATACAGACTGAAAGGGCTGTGTGATTTGCAGGGCCCAGTGAGAAATGAAGATGTGTGCGTGGGGTCCCTTGTTCAGAGTGACTAGGAATTTTAAGACATCAACCACAGGGCATTGTACCAAGTATGGGGCCCTTCTAAGTTCGGGGACCTTACGTTTCCCACACAGGTTGCCTGCCCCTGGGAGCTGGCTTGTGCAACAGAATTCAGAAATAGTGTGCAAGCCCCTGCCCCCACCGGCTGCTATGAGAAACATCTCTCATGCCTTCCACAGGCCTCCCTCCCCTCTTTCCTAGCTTAAAGCCCGGCACAGGTGATGGAAACAGTGCACAGAGGCTAAAAATACAGCCGAGCCAGTCTAGGTCAGGGCACTTAATGGCTCAAGGTCTTTTGCCTAGTTATGTGGTCCTGGCCCCTGACAAGGAGCAGTCTAAGAGATTCATTTCAGTGCTTCACATGCCTTGGTCGGTGAGCAGCTTTATTTCATGGAAAGAGTGAGGACACCGGCTGTAGCCCCTGGGCCTTCAAGAAGATGATGTTGTTGGTCTCTTTGCCTCCTGTGTCCTGCATTTGGACCCTTTTGGATTCCTCCATGGGTGGCTGGATTTGCCAAGAAGCTGGTCGTGTGGCTTGGTTTGTTGGAGCATCATCCCATACATCAAAAGGCTGTGGGTTTGATTCCCAGTCAGGGCACATACCTTGGTTGTGGGTTCGATCCCTAGTCTGGGCACTAATGAAAGGCAACCAATTGATGTTTCTCTCTCACATCAATGTTTCTCTCTCTCTCAAAAACCAATAAACATATCCTTTAGTGAGGGTTAAAAACAAACAAACAAAAGAAACAGAGATCTCAGCTGGTTCCATTTGGATGATCCTGGTATCCTTGAAACCCCAGTTGTGGTGACTTCTGCTCACAGGGCAGTCATGTTGTAAAGCCAGCACTGGATTAAGAGCCTGATTATAATAATAACAACCATAGCAAACATTTACTGAGGACTCGACTGGTAGGGTGCAGTGTTTGGCATTGCATTTCTCATATTCCTCCCAATAGCCCCTATGGAGGAGGCACCTTTACCATTCCCTTCAGACAGGGAAGTTAAATGGTTCATCCTCAGGTCATATAGTAGTGGAGCTGGGCTTTGAACCCAGGCAGTAAAGGACTATGGGACTATGCTCCTAGTTGCCATGGTGAATTGGCTTCTTGTCTTATAGGGTTCTGGCGACATGTGTTTACTGAGTGATCCATGGCCAAGATGAGGGTGAGAGGTGAGTGAAGCATTCAGCTCAGGCACAAAATTTCAGAAAGACCCCAAAATTCAATAATCAAGATAAAGAAATAAATATCCTATAATGGGTTTTAAAATATGTTGAATTTACTGAATGAACAGTTTTAATTTAATATATTTAAAAATCTAAATGAATGACAAAGAATTCAAGATAAAAAAATATTAAATTTTTAAATAAAAGCAGGATATAGATTTCTGATTCTCCTTTAGGCTCAGCCAGGCTCAGCTCAGTACAGTACTGTTACTGATCCTGTCTCCCAGGTTCCTGGGCCAGGCAACTAGTGATGGAAAATTTAAGAGAAGTAGCAGTTTGCTGTTCTGATGGGTGTGAAGGGAGAGAGAATTTGGTTTGAACAGAATCAGTTAGCGGTGTCTGCCGGACATCCAGGTGACCATGTTGGAGAACTCAGAGTCAGGTGAGAAGGGGTAGCAGGGCGGGCAGGGTGCCCTTATTTCATATGCTTGGCCCATGATGAGTGCATACTCAGCACATGTGGTCTAAATCACTGGTCCTCAGCGTTTGCATCATGGTTCAGGAATCTTCGCAAATTCTCTCATCCAAAGTTTTTCTCTTTTTCCCCTCAAACCTTCTTCATCACAAATCTCAGATATGTTCCCATATGGGTGTGGAAGTTTACTGCTGGGGTGTTAAAATCAAAACCTCTTCCGGGAAGATTAAAAACAACTCAGTTCCGCTAGGATTTGGGAGTTGGGCATGAAGGGGAAAGACAAGAATTCATCTAAATTGGCTCCGTTTCTTCTTTCTTAACGGATCCTCCAGCAAAAGAAGAGGAGGTAAGAGAAACTGAAGAGGAGAAAGGTTGTAGGAAAGGAAAAAAAGAAAGACGAAACATTATAGGAGCTAAAAATACAGTGAGGAGAGCTTGGCTACGCATCAAAGGAGGGCAGATGTGTTTCCAAATAGAAGCGGTGGTTTAGAGATGTCAGGAAGCACAGCTCCAAATGATGGGTGGAAAATAGAAGTTATATAGACTGAGCTCAGCAGAATGAAAAAGGTTCCACGGGGAAGCAAACTGAGGAACAGGCCGCTGAGCAATATGGAAGCCCGACCGCCTCAACCCCAGGTTCGAGAATCAAGTGTTGGCACCAACAGTGGAAACTCTTGCCATGGTGTCAGGACCCTGAACCAAAGAGTCTTTCCATCTTGACTTTGTAATTCTGAACCACCTTTGATGGAATAATCGCTATTACAGACTAGTCACTTTCCTGCACATATCCTCAGGTACCCGCTTCCTTTTCTGTGGAATGAAGCATGAATCACTCCCACAAACAGGGAAAAATGTACCTCCTGTAAATATCCCACTTGTGTGAAGTCGATGAATCTGACTAATGCTTAGTGAAGATGGGTCAGAGGGAGAGAAACGTTGGGATACGCAAGCCAGATCAGAATCCTTCCACTTCAAGAGGCCCATTGCTTGGCCTCATAGACCAGATGGATGCGCAGGAAGGACCCGAGATGAAATCCATGTCCAATATTGGGTTATGTCACTCGGACCCTGGGCATCAGGGGCTCAAGAAAGAGTCAGATGGGGGAATGAGCCACAATATTAATACAGTTAATAAGAACATTGCTTGTTGAGCGCTTATTATGCACCAAGAGCCATCCCAAGGGCTTCACATGCATAGTCCCATTTCGTCCTCTCAGTGGTCCTGGAGGAAGCACAATGGTTACCCCATTTCACAGATGAGGCAAATAAGGTTCACTTGCCCAAAGACAGATGAATCTGGGATGTCAACTCGGACCAACTCCTGAGCCCAGAGGAAGTCTCCTGACAAGGCCAGGTAGGACTAGAACTGGGCCGAGGTCTGGTACATGGATGGGCCGACCAGCAATAGCTGGGGAAGGGCACGAGAAGAGCAAGGGTGGAGCGGTGTACACCTTGGTTGTGTCCAACTGTTGTTGGTTACCAGCTGTGGGGCATGTTTCTGGGGCAGTTTCTTCAACTGTCAAGTAGGGATGGCAACAGTGTCCAGACTCATAAGACGGTTGGTATCATTTCATGGGATGATGCTTGTAAAGTGTCTAAAACAGTGCTTGGCCTCCAGTAGGCCTTCAATAAATACAGATTTTACTGACGTAGGAGAAACAGCAGAGGCCAAATGACACTGGGTTAGTTCCAAGGAACGTCAGGGTTTCTTGTTGGGGTGCAGTCTATTGAAGGGAGAGGAGGCAGAATTGGCTGGAATTTGAAGAGTACCAGCCGCTGTCCATGTGGTCAGAAGCAGGAGATGTAGAGTGCCCCTCGGAGCAGAGCAATGTCACTTGGTCACTGAGCTCAAGGCCTTGGAGAGTAAGTATAACAGATGAAGGGGAAGGCCACCTCGAGGTTGGGAAGAAGAGAAACAGAAGAGTTACTCCCAGATGCCTTTCTGGCCCGACTTTCCCCTCCTGTCCCCGCCATGCAGAGCAAAGGGAGACACTAGCCCAAGAGCCTGGTGCCACCTTTCCGGGATTCGGATGCTCGCCTGCCCCATCTCCAGACATTCGCAAACCCTTCCCGAAGACAAACCTTTCCCAACGCCCTGCTCGAAGGCTGACCCACCTCTCTGGAGGTGAGGCCAGGGCTCACGGCTGAATGGGTCCCATTGTCCTCCAGAGCGAGTGTCTGTGGGTCCACCTGGAGGTGGTTCTTCCACGGCCTGCGGTTCGGTCTGCCTTCAGACTTTGATTCACTCCAGGGACAACACTCGGAAAAAAAAAGAAAAAAAAAAAATCAAACGGGCAACACATGCGATTCCAGGAACGCCTGCCAGACTCACACTCTGTTTTTCCATCATTCCCCTCTCCTGCTCCCGGGGGAGGGAGCCTCCTTGGGCATTTTGTGTATGAAAAAAAAAACAAAACACAAAAACCAAAACCACCATCAGGACGAGCACCTGATAAGGAGCGAGGCATTGCCCAAGAGTTCCCAGGAAGAGGCGTCTTTGTTCTCGTTTCAAGCCCTTGACACTGCTTACAGCTCTAATTACGGCATTTGCCATGGGATGTAAAATAAAACCACATTCCAGAAACCCGTGTAGTCTCCCGGGAGAGACACGGAGAGAGAGGTGCCCAGGGCTGCAGGAACGTGTTCTTTCATTTCTCGTCCCTGACCTTGGCAGCCACGCGGAGGATTCAACAGTACCTTCTTTATGTGCGCGCAGGAAGGCACTTCTGCACGTGGAAGAATGCATCTCACGCCCTGGACCCACAATCTGCTCTGCATTTCTGACTTGGAGGCGTGCAAAGCGTCCACTTCTTCCGAACTCGAGGACCTTCCGAATCCACCCCAGCCATGTCGGGGGAAATGAGGACTTCAGAAGTTCCTGAGGCTGGAAGGACAATAAAATAGAACGCCTTCCAACTTAATTTCACTATAAAATTTGATGATGTAACACCCACCCACACCCACATCACAAAACAAAGTGACATCACAAATACTAGAGATAATGGCTCAAACCTGCCTGCGTGTAAGCCAAAACCTAAGCAAACTGCAATTTGCCCATACGTGACTGAGGCAGAGAAAGATAGGTGATTCGGTAGATCCAAACAAAATAAAAACAGAGAGAGACAGAGAAAAGGAAAAGAAAATACATATTTATTCCCCCTACTAAGCTTGCTAAAATAAAATTAAGGCAACCGAAATATGGTAAGGCGATTTAATTTTCTTATAGATGACCTTTCTTAGAAAACCAAGTTTCTCTTCATGTAGGATTCTGATCTGTTGAGATTATTCTCTTGTTCTTAGCTGGTCCCAGGAAGTAGAGGCAAAATTTACATTGTGCCTTTGCCTTTTTGGACCCCCAGAGTGTGTTTCCCTGGTTCGCAGCTTTTCTTGGCTCCTGGCCATCTGGTTAGAAAGTGTTCAGGGTCTGGCAGGACTTGACCTGGTTGAGGAGTCACTACAGGTCCTACAGGAATCTGAAGTGATCCTATCTCCCTTCCTTTTCCTGCCACGGCTCCCCTTAGCTTCCCATGAGATAGGAACTGTCTTTGGTTCCTTGTAAAGCTCCCTGTCCCTCCACTTTTGGCCCAAGCATGCTATGTTCTTTGAGAGGCGGACTGTCCCCATGACCCTGGTACAAAAGGCTTTTTTGGGGAGAAGGAGAGAGGATGTGTAGAAAGATTTCTAAGACAGGTGTGGAAGAAACAGTCTCTCAAAAGATGTGAATACTTTGCCTCCAAACTAGACCTTCTGGTCTCTGCTTGAGAATTGGTCTTTTTTGTTCCCTCTCCCCCTCCTTATAATTCTAGCATCCCATCTATGTGAGGCGAGACCCCAGTATCCCCACCTACGGACTCCGGCAGTCTATCTTACTGAACACCAGGTTTCAGGACTGCTATGTGGATTCCCCAGCTCTCACCAACATCTGGACGGCCAGGACATGTGCAAAGCAGACCATCAATGCCCCAGCAGCAGGTACCACCTCTTCTTGGGAAGTTGTCAAGAATCCATTCATTACCAGTTCGCTCTCCCTGGTTAAGCTGGTGCTCAGGCGACGACTGAAGGGTAAATGCTGCCCGGTACCATGCAAGTTTGGAGAAGCAAAACCCTCAAAGCTAGCAAAGCCCAAGGATGATTCAGCAATGAAAGCCACTCGGCGGGGCAGGATGAGAAACTCCATCAGGTCCAAGAGCAAGCAGCCCCTAGGACAGCGGCTGGGCTCACCGAGGCACAGGAGGCCTGCAGGAGGCACCCACCAGGTAGATGATGGCTGGCAGTGGACAAAATGTGATGGGGTGGGGACAGGGAGATGTCAGCTGGAAAACACTTAACACTTAAAAGGTTTTATATGAGCCGGGCCGGTGTAGCTCAGAGGTTGAGCATTGACCTATGAACCAGGAGGTCACAGTTCGATTCGCGGTCAGGACACATGCCAGGTTGCGGGTTCGATCTCCAGTGTGGGGGCGTGCAGGAGGCAGCCAGTCAATGATTCTCTCTCTCTTCCTCTCTCTTCCTCTCCCTTCCTCTCTCTTCCTCTCTCTTCCTCTCCCTTCCTCAATTAAAAAATATAATTTTTTTTTTAAAAAAAGGTTTTTATGAAGCAAAGGAAATACTAAAGTTAAAGACCGGATTGAGGGGGTGAGGATAGAGCGTGGGTGGGCAGCAGCAGGGAGGTATAATGGGGAGAGCACCAGTTCTGGGGGCATGATATTTACACCCTGCCTAGTCCCTGCCTGCTAGGACTGACTGTCCATAGGAGGGGAAGTAGCTCTTATAAACACAGGAGAAAGGTGCTTGACATGAAGGGAAAATAAGAATGGGAAAGGCCAGGATGTGTGTAGAGCACACATGCTGGTCATGCAGAGGTGACCCAGGCCCGGCTATGAACGTCCATGGAGGACTTGGCATCTAGAGGCCTGACCTGAATCCAGCTCCATCTCTCCTGGTGGCCAGTGGAGCATAGCACACGCCCTGGAGCTAGGCTGTCAGGTTCAAATCCCAGCTTTGACTATAATTCAGGACAACAGTGGGCTTAGCCTCTTTCTGCCTTGGTGTTTGTCATCTACAAAATGGGGGATAATAGCCCTTTCCTCATAGGGTTTCCTGAGGATTAAATGAGTCAGTATGTGCAAAGGGCTTTTGAGCCTGGCACAGACTAAATGCCTAGGACCCTGTTGTGGCATTCAGTAGACAACAGCTGTGGTTATTAACTTTCTAGCTGTGTGGCCTTGGGCAAACCAGCTCCCGCTCCCTTGCCTGTAAAGCTGTCTCCTGCCGACCTTACAGGGTTCCAGGGGGACACACGCAATGGTATACACAGAGGAATTCTGTCAGCTCGCACACACTGGACGAATGTTGGTTGTGGCTGTAACCAAGACTCAGGGACACAAATCCCAGATAATTATTCTGAGCTCCCTTCTCAAGTTTTAGCTTTGACTTCTCTGCTTTCTCCCTGGCCAGAGTAAAGAAAGTTCAAAGGAGAAAAAAGTAACCGTCAGCCAAGATCTTGAGAGCAGATATGCCGAACATGTGGCCGCCACCCAAGCGCTGCGCAGGGACATTGGGACAGCCGCCTGGAAGGGCCAGGCGTTGCTTCCTGAAGCCAGGAAGAGACAACAGTTGTCAGACATGCTAACCATCCATGGCCTCCCCACCGAGGGTTACCGGGCTCTGTACCATGCTGTGGTCGAGCCGATGCTGTGGAACCCTTCGGGGACCCCCAAGAGGTACAGCTTGGAGTTGGGCAAGGCCATCAAACAGAAGCTCTGGGAAGCTCTGTGCAGCCAGGCTGCCACCCCTGAAGGTGCTCAGAGGGACTCACTGCCCGTCAGGACGTGGCTGGAGGTCCACAAGGAGCCTGTGTCCAAGAAGGGGCCCAAGTTAAAGAGGGAGAAATAGAAACAGGGGTTCACGGATGAGGCTGTTCTCTGCTAGATGTCTAAACAATAAACACCACTTTGTACCTTTCCAGTTATCTCAGAGTGCGCCACAAGTTAGTCACCACCCTCCCCAGAAAACATGACAAATAGGTACAAGACTCATTCCAGACAGAGGTCCCCCCTCCACTCTCATGAGCAGGTAAATTTGAGGGCTGGATGCTTGGGGCTTTTTCCCTACAAGCCCCTTTCCCTTGGGGTTTGAGGGTCTCTGTCTTCCAGGTAGGAAAGATCCTGGCAGATAAAACCGATGGTGTACTGGCATATCCAGCCTATGTTTCCAACTTTTAAAAAGAGGACTGTCCCTCCCTCTCGCCATCCACAGGAAAGAGCAGAAAAACTACCATCACCTCAAGGACAAAATTCCATGATGCCACCAAAATCCCCAATAACCTGAACTCGACGTTAATCGAAGAAGTGATATGGGTGCTCCCACAAGCGAGCTGAAGTTAAAGGCACTGCTTCAGTCCTAGCCTGTTTGGCTCAGTGGATAGAGCATTGGCCTTCGGGCCAAAGGGTCCTGGGTTCGATTCTGGTCAAGGGCATGTACCTTGGTTACAGACTCTTCCTTGGCCCGGGCCTTGGTTGGGGCTCGTGTAGGAAGCAACCTACACAATGTGAGTCACATCGATGTTTCTCTGTCTTTCCCTCTCTCTTCCACTCTCCCTAAAAATATCCTCAGGCGAGGATTAACAACAACAAAAAACAACGAAACAAGCCCTAACCAGTTTGACGCAGTGGATAGAGCGTCGGTCTATGGACTGAAGGGTCCCAGGTTCGATTCCGGTCAAGGGCATGTACCTTGGTTGTGGGCACATCCCCAGTGGGGAGTGTGCAGGAGGCAGCTGATTGATGTTTCTAACTCTCTCTCCCTCTCCCTTCCTCTCTGTAAAAAAAATCAATAAAATGTTTTAAAAACAAAACAAAAAACAACATCCAAAAAGGCACTGCTTCATGCAAACCTCTCCTTTGTGGAATGTGTAGACCTTTACCCAACAGAGCGATGACAACATAGAACATGTACTTGATAAAATTGTATTTTTTTTTACAGTCATTTGTACAATTTGTTACAAAACCATAGAAGACTACAACTTGTTTTAAATCATTTTTGGTCGGCAAATATGTAAAATCTGTGTGCAATTATCATGTATTTACAGGGCCTCATGTTAGTCATTTTCAATGATTATTCCAACAATGTCACACTCTCAACATAAGACATGGCTTAAGATAAATATATTAGTAAATAAATATTCTGAGAACATATTTCCATAAATGAAATGTGCTGCTATACATATACAGAATATACATAAGTTGTTTTCTAGCCTTTTAAAACATTTTTTAAAAATGGTAATGTTGGAGAAAGAGCCCTTAGACCGTTTTATTACAAAATCTTTACAGCAAAATCTTTACAAAATATCTTTTAAGTGCTATGGGAGAAAATTAAAAAAAAAAAAACATTTTAAAATAGTGCCTTGTTATACCCAACACAATAGAGTTTATATAAAGAATAGAAAAAGGCAGTTCTGTTTAAAAAATAATACTCTTGATTAGTCATTATTTTTTAGACCTCATTTTAAAAGCATTAGTCCTGCAGGAACTTTTGAGTAGAAACTAGCAGCACAAAAGGGAGGGTCTGAGCAGTGGGACAGCAGGCGGGGCTTTAACAAACGGCTTGGGTTCAAAGACAGGGGAAGAGGCTGAGCTGAACCTGCTCCTGGGGCCCTGTCTGCAAAGAGGTACCTTGCTGATCAGAACTCCCAACCCTCCCTCCACCCTCCCCCCCTACCCCCATGTGAACTGGTTTTGGCCCTCGTCAGTTTACATCCCTTTTCACACAAAGGTCACACCCTGGCAGGGGCTGGGAGGGGGGGGGCGGGGGCAGATGTGCTCCATGGAAAATGTGATCCCCCCCCCCCGCCCCCCTTTCCACAGCTCCATCAGCCCCACACACCATGGAGGGATGACTGAAAACGGTACTTTATCAGTAGTGGAGTCTTACAACTTCACAGATGTTTTGAATTCAGTGGTGAGGCAATACTATAGTTGGTTCCTTGATTCTGGTGCCCTGCCCGTCGGATAGGCCAACACAAATTTAAGACAGTAGCTGATATTGAAAAGTTTCAGAATTTCATTTTTCTGTCTCTACCGCCCTTCAAACTACCAACATTAAATGTGCTTCTTTCGCCATCTGTAGTTATTGTTCTTTTAAGTGAAAAATTGGACACATTTATTTGAATAAGCCCCGTGGAAGCCACATTCTTTACTCATCTATTCATTGCTTAAGGCTCTTGAGGAGTGGTTTTTCCCAGCTGGGGCTTTAGCCACTCTGGGGGTATGATTTCAGACAAGAAAGATAATACGCATTCAAAGCCATTAAAAACAAATAAAACCACAAACAACAACAACAAAATCTCAACGATGAGGAGCTGCTTTTTGCAGTTCATGTTAAAGCCATACCCTCACCCCACCCCCCTCTCCCCAAAACCACGTAATGCAAGCTGTTGTCCTCAGCAGCTGCTGGTCCTGGCCTGAGAAATAAAGGCGGCCCAGATCACATGTCAACAGCTCTGGTGCTTCTCACACCCTCGCCAACAGGTGTGCTGGGCACAGGCCCGTGGGGAGCACCCCCCCCCCCCCAGGGACTGCACCTTGGAGGCTGGGGGACAAATTTCACCAAATGGCAAATGGCTCGCTTGATCATTTGACGCTGGCATTTCCTTCTGTCAAATACTGGCTTGGAGTTAAGTACGTTTCCTCATCACAGGCTGAATGAGGAGTTTTTAAAAAAGGGATTCTGATACAGTGAGATTCTCATTCAAAATGTTCTGGTCTGGACCCTGGGCTGCTGACCCCAGAGCCCAACTGGAGAGGAGTCATCACAGTCTCCGGACAACCAGGATGGCCTCTAGTTCCCCAGGGTATCTATTTCACAAAGGAGCTTCTCAGGTGGCACAATCTGCTGAGCGAGTAAACAAGTGACCAGAAGTTAGTGAATTCGGGACTAATGTGATTACTTTCTTCTAAAAATAGTTGTTTTTTTACGAACAAGAAATACATTGGACAAAAAGGATGACAGTCAATCCCTGAACTGGAATAGCTTTAAATAGATTCTCCCCTTTATAATGGAAACATCTTTTAAAAAATGGGTTGGGTTTTTAAGCTCTCCCTCCCGCTTTAAAAAAAACCAACTAAAGGCTGGAAAAATATACAAAACCTACCCTTTGGGTCTAAACTATCTGATAGTCTCTTTCTCCCTCTGTCTCATGGAGAATCAATACGTAATAGTGCATTAGGTAGAAGGATAGTAGACATTTGCAGGCGAGATGAGCAACTTCAGCCACGAGCAGAGGGCTGAATAACCCTGAAGTGGCGCCTCCGTAGGGAAATGGGATGGGAGCCGTATCATTCAGAGCTCGGTGTAGCCCTGATGGGGTCCTGGCCACGCGCCCCCCAGGAAGGCAGCCCAAGGACGCAGCAGCTCCATCGCATCCTTGGTCCCCAGCCCCTGTAGACACCAAAGCCGCAAACTACATTCCTCCTGGGTACCGGCCCTCCCGCACACCCTGTCGGTCTGATTCTGCAGCCGGTAGGTAGCAGGGAGCCCGAGATCATGACTGTGAACTCTGCCCTTTCCCTTGGGATGATTCCAGGGGACAGACGGAGGGCACTGGGCAGAACCATCCCTGTCACACCTGGGGCTTCTGCAGCAACCGCCTGGCCCTGCGCCCCAGTGCTGCCGACCTTCTACCCCATTCCCGGCGGTTTCCAGCAGCTGCCTAAGGGGTGGGCTGGAGGAATATGGCTTCGGAGACCTGACGATTTGTACACTGGGATTTGCCACAAGAAAGAGGCAGCATTGCATCGTTCCTCAGAGTTTGTACCCATATCGACGAGCTTTACTTCAAGTTTCTGGTTCATTTTCTAAGGCAGGTGTAGCCCTGAGCTTTTCAAAGGCCTGAGCTCCCTCCAAGGAGACAACAGTATCTACACATGATGTGGTTCAATTAATGCAGCAGTGATTTTTTTTTTTCAGCAAAAGTTGGCGGTTAGGGTTCTTTAAAATATATATATTTAAATAACTTTTTACATTTACATAAAATATCTTAAAAAACAAAGCCGAGAACTCAATCCCACACACCTCGGAACCCCAAGCACACACACTTTACAAAACAGAATAACATGTTATCAAAAGAGGCAAAGACTCGGAGAATTTCGTCTGTTGGTTTGTTACTGGGAGGGCGGGGGCTTGCCACAAGGGGCTCACATTTTGGGTTGAGAAGGCGGGCTCTCTTTATTACCACTTTTGTGTGTTTGTCAGAGCTAAAAAAAAAAAAATTATTTTTTTTTTCTGAAGAAGTCAGAGTTTGGAGTCTCCGTATAGTTCCCATTTCCACAGAGTTCGTTCCGGGCTCAGGCTCCTGTGCCGCCGCCGTCTGCTGGGCGAGACCTCTGTCCTGGGAGAGAGAGAAGAGCTGTCAGGGTGGAGCCGGCACGCAGGCCTCGGGCACAATGCACAGGGACAAGGGACTTGGCTGCCCATCCCCAGGACGCGGCAGGCTCTCAGAAGTGAGAGCTCACAGCACCAGACGGACTGTGCATACGGCAAAAGGCTTAAGCAGAACTCCTCATGCTGTGTCGAGCACACGTGTCTCCTAGAGAGCCAGCCTCCCTCATTGGACCTAAAGAACCTTCTGGAAGCCCATTGTCTGAAAAGACAATGTTCAGAAGATGTGCATCAGGCACTGTTGCAGGCACTGGAGAAGACACCCCCTCACCCCCTCATAAGCTTACAGGCCTCAAAACAAAGTGATTTTAGGTTGTGATCCCCTGGGAAGGACAGGGTGTGAGATAACCTCTGAAGTAGCTGGAGGGAGATTTAAACTGAGATCTGGGGGGGCAGCAGCAGAGAGGTCTGGAGGCTAGAATGAGCTGGAGGAATGCTGGAGAAACAGGATGGAGGCCACAGGGGGGTTACGTTTTCAAAATTCTAAAGGGCATGCAAGTCATTAAAGGATTTTCCAGTGTAAATACATAGACTTATGTTCAAAAAAGACCACTCTGGGCCTGGCTGGGTAGCTCAGTTGGTTAGAGTACCATCCCAATACACTAAAGGTACAGGCTTGATCTCCAGTCAAGGCACACACAGAATCAACCAACGAATGCATAAGTAAGTGGAACCACAGAGTGATGTTTCTCTGTCTCTCAAAAAATAAAAATAAATATATAAAAAAGAAGAAAAACAAAGACCACTTCAGCTCCTGGGTGGAATAGAAGGCAAGACCCGTGACAGACAACTCAAAGGTGCTAGATTGCACTGTTTCTTACTGAGACAGAATGTTTGGAAACTTTAGAGCAATCTGATGATGTCGGCTGAATTTAATAAGAATTCCGGACTTGGATTTGACATGTCTTTTGCTAAGTTTCATTTTTCTGGGAATTCAATTTTCTGGACAATTCTCAAAGGTTGAGAAGCCCAGGACACAAGTGTGAGGGTCAGGGTGAGCCCAGAGTTAGATGGTGCTGGGGTTTTGGGTGGGGAACCTTGGAGGAGGGGGTGAAGGAGAAATTTGAGAGGGCTGCTGTGGACCTGACAGGTTGGGGTGCTTATGTGGCATCTAGGGGGAGAAATTATGGAAGCAAAGGGCCCAATGGGTCTGGCGCTCAGAGAAGGGCTGAGTTGGTGAGTAACACTGGAAGTTACCAGGTACAGATGGTGTTTCAAGTCAATGGCACAAAGGGAGCCCTCAGCACAAGACCACGGAGAGAGAAGAGGACCCCGGCTCCGGCCTGCTGTCATCTGCTCTCACCTGTAGCCTCCACGGCCGTGGTGCTGGACTCCTGAGTGTCCTGGGAGGCACTGGGGAAGCTGGCCCTGGCGGCCCCTGCCTCCTCCGGAGGGTGGACAGGTGGCAGCGGTGCCCTGGGCTGGCAGCACAGAACCCGCTCTTCTTCCTGGGCTGCTCCCAGGCTCCTATGGGGCTGCAGAGTGTTGGGGCCCAGCGTCCCACCCCAGGGGCTGAGGCCATGGGTCCCTTGGCAGTCCGAGGGCAGGCCCAAGTCACAGTCCACATCCTCTGGAATGATGGGGATGCGCTGGCTCAAGTCCCGGGCCCCCGGGTGGCAGCCGGGTGGGGGCTCTTGGGCAAGCGTGTACTGCACGCTCACCGAGCAGTCCTCAGTGTAGCAGCCGCTGCCCCCTCCGCCGCCGTGGGCCACCTGCTTCTCTTCATAGAAGCAGCAGGGCAGGCCCTCATATTTCACCCCATCTGTCCTGGGCAAATGGTCTGGGTGAAGGCCATACAGGCCCTGGGAGCCTCCCGGCTGTGACTCCACACCTGTGGGGCCACAGCCCTCACAGAGGGGGGCGCCCAGGAATAAGGTGCTGCCCCCAGCCACTCCCCCGCTGGGCTCCAGGGCGGAGGGCTGGGGCTCACAGCAGCAGGCACATGACGGCCCCTCGCGGCTCCCCTTCCAGGTCCTCCTGAGGTCTGGGGCGGCCCCAGAAGCCTCGAGCCCCACTTCTGAGGTAGAGCTGTTGGGCCCCCTGTGCTCCAGGGATGAGTTGCTGCTGTAGTTCATCTCCAGGCTGCAGGTGGACAGCTGGTCCCCGGAGGGAGAGGCAGGGCCCGGCCAGGGCTCTCCCCGCCCAGCACCTTGACTGTGGGCTGCTGGGAGCTCCTCGGGTGGCGGGGAGCCCTCGAGGTGCACAACAGGCCCCCGGCCTGAGCCGCCTGAGCCCCCCACGTCGCTGGCGCGACAGGGGCTCCGGCTACGATAGATGAAGGGGTCATAGTCGCTGCTGAGAGAGCTGCGGAAGGTGGAGCAGCTCCCATAGACGCCCTGATTGCTGACCTCAGTGCAGTCCACCACTGAGTCACTGGAGGAGCAGTGGCACTGGCCGGAGCTGCTGCTGCTGCTGTCGCTGCCGGGGCAGTCAGCCAGGTAGCCACTGCACACAGAGCGGTGGCCGTGGTAGCAGCTGAAGCTGGACGTGCTGCCACTCTCCAGATGGGAGGGCGGGGCCATGTGCACCACGGTGGGGAAGAGCAAGCTGCCGCTGCCACTCGGGGGGAAGGCACGGGCTGGGCCCCTGGGAACGAGGCTGGGTGGGGCCTGGCCCTCCTGCTCGGGGTAGCTGAGGCCCTGGAAGTAGTAGTGTTGGTACATGGTCTCATACTGGGAGAAGCAAGCTGCCTTGGAGAAGCTGCGGCCGCTGAACTTGGGCCTGCGGAAGGGGTGGGCTGGTGAGTAGGCTCGGTGCTCCAGGCCACAGCGGTGAGGGGCCAGGGGGTGGTCCTGGTGGAGGGGTGGGTAGCCTCGGATATAGGCGGAGGTCTGTGGTGAATAGAGGCTCTGCTCCCCGTGCCGGTCCATGGTCAGCAGGGTGACGGGGTTCCCGTGGGAGTCCATGCTTGTCCTCGTGGGGTAGGCTGGGATGGCGTTGGTCCTGTGCACACGGCCGGGATAGTGCACCGGCAAGATCACCCTCTGCTGCCGGCTGCGTGCGAGGTTGCTGGTCTCCACGCAAACAGCACTCGGGTTTCCCTTTTGCTCTGGGGAGAGGTGGAGGAAACCAAGTCAGAAGGGCCACAGGGACACATAAATCAGGGCAAAGACCGAAGCAGCAGGGTTGGTCACATACCATGGTGCCCATTTCAGGACCCGGATCTGCTCTAAGCTGTCACCAAACTTGGCCTCCCTGGCAGAGAATGAATGACCTGCTTCTCTGAAAGGCAGTCACTCCCATCAGGGCTTATCCCCCACCTCCCACAGCTCCGCCAACGAAGGCACCACAGGAGTTTGCAGAGGGCAACAGGGCTACCAAGATGGAAGGTACCGTCCCTCATGGCAACACAGCCACCTGGAGTGCATCCTATGATCCAGGCCCGCCACCCAATACCACAGTGACAGCAGCAGCAGCGTGACCCTGCCGCTCTCAGTCACCATCCCAGGAACAAATCCACAGTACGGGGCATGGGCAAGCACCACTACTGTCATTCCCTTTAAAGAGATCGTGGGCTTGAGACCTGGACAGGCCAGGACTCGGGTTCCTGTGAAAGCCAAAACTCAAACTCAGGCGAGTCTTCATGCCAGGCTGTCCTGGTCACCTCCACACCTGAGGCAGCCACGCTTCCAGTCCAGATGGCAATGCTGTGGTGGTTTTGCTCGCTCACCAGCCTGCAGCAGGTGTCACCCTCTTGCTAGGCAATGACTCTTCAGCAACGACCGAGGCAGGTGACAGTTACCTATGATGTTGTGCCGACAGTGGGGGCAGGTGTGGTGCTGCAGCAGCCATGGGTCCACGCACTTCCTGTGAAAGCGGTGAGTACAGGGGATAACCCGCAGCTCCTGAAAAGGGAGGGGGACACACAGCCTGAAGGCAGGGACTTCTTCCTATGGAGCCCAGTGGGCTGGTGCCCTCCTCACCGTGCCAGGACCCCGAGGTTCCCTCCCAGCCCCCTCATCTCTAGCTACAGGTGGGCCCATTCCTTCGAGTCAGAGCCCACACAAGGGTTCTAGGGAGGGGGAAACAGGCCATTGGCTAGCTCCGTTCATGGCCCTCTGCGTTAAGAGAAGCAGCACAGAGAAGTGGGCTCCTTTCTGGTCACTGGAAAGATGGCACATCCCTGCCGAACACAAGGAAAGACCAAAGCCACGTGCCATTGCAGATGGGCAGCTCGGAGGTGCGAGGAGAGGGCTGGCTACACCCCAGGTCCTCTAGTATCTCTGGGACAGTGGCTGCCTCCAGGTATTCCCGTGGGGACGTGCAGAAAGCAGCCTGGGGTTTGGGACAGACAGGTGGGGCAGCAGAGCTCTCCTGTCTTCTCCTTTGCTGGATCCTGAACAGTCAGTCACCTGGGGGCACGTGGTTTATAGCAAAGGAGAGGAGGGGATGGGGTTTCCTGAGGCACAACCACCTATGGAGTTCCTGAGCTCAAGCACCCTCCAACTCTGCTCATTTATTTTGTTTTTCCATTCTCCGACCAGCTCAACACGACACTATTCACACTAGGACCTAACGCCGAGCTTGACCTTGGCAAGAGTTCGACATCTGTTTTCTCACACAGCCTTGTGATCACCTGGAATGCAGGTCAGTCCTGGGCTCGTATCACCAGCATAGGCATACACAATGAAGTCATTTGCCCAAGATCACAAAGCTAGAACCCACCCAGGCCAGGATTAGAACCCAGGCAGCCTGCACTCAGAGACTCCACTAACGCAGAGGCCTCTGCCTCTTTCATCCCACGGTCTACACAGCAATGGAACACTCTCGTCAAAGGGGCGTCATGTGTCTGCAGCTAGTTCTGAAGTGGCTCACTCCCCCACCGTGTCGGCCTGTCTGCCTCGGTCTAGAGAGAAATGAAGCAAACACGGCAGAATACCAACAATGGGCGGTTCTAGGGGAAGGACACAAGATTCACTGTGTGATTCCTGTAACCTTTCTGAAGGTTTGAAAATTTCAGAATAAAAAGCTAGAAGGGAAAAGGGGGCATCATATCTCTTGTCTCTCTAAGTAAAAATACCAAATGTTCCACACAGCTTTGTAGGAGAGATTTGTATTAAGTTAGGTCTCCGAATTTTCAGAAGAGCAATTCTAAAATTAAGTCAACATGTGAGAATGTTCTGAAAACCAGACATTTCCTTGGCCTTCCATATATTTCTCTCTAAAAAAAAAATATGATTTTAGAGAAAGAGGAAGGGAAAGGGAGAGAGGGGGAGAGAGAAACATCGATGTGAAAAAGACTCATCGGTAGGCTGCCTCACACGTGTGACTTTCTGGTGCATGGATGACGCTCGACCAACTGAGCCACACTGGCCAGGGCTGGCCGCCCGTATATTGCTGATCAACTTCCAAAATCACATACATTCCGAGGGATTCTCTGGAGAAAGTGTCTCTGTCCGTGGCCACCTCCTCCCAGGGGCCAACAGCGGTTTAGAAAGGTCAGGCCATCCCTCTGAGACCTAGGCCTTGAAGCCCTTCTGCTCCTGTCCTTTTAAGTCCCGTGTGCCTCTGCTGACCTACCGACCCCATCCCCTTGGGCCCAGCCTCTGCTGTTACCTCTCCGTCGATGTACTTCTCAAGGCAGATGGCACAGTCGGACGTGGAGCTGCTGCTGAGCGTGTCCAGGGCTCCGCAGCTCCCCTCACGGCGCCCCTTGTTCTTGGAGTTGAACTTTCTGGTCTCCATCTTCTCCAGCGCCTGCACAGCCAGCCTGTTCATGGAATTCTGCATGGCAGAGTGTGGCCCGTGTTAGGGTCTGGCACATATGAACAGTGGGAGTCACCCTCAGGGCCTCGGCGCTCGATAAACCGGGGTAGGGAAATGCTAGTCTCGATCAGGCCAGAGCAGACTTGTGGGAAATCACTGAAAATTCAGATTGCCACAGCCCAGATGTGCCAGGTTCCTGAGTGTCCACGACAGCAACCCAGGCTTCTCCCAGCGGAAGGACTGGCAGAGGTCTACATCAAGGACTTGACCAACTCTGCAAGACCCTGCTCTGTGCCAGGGTTCCTCCTTTCTACCCTGAAGAAAATTCTGAGGGCAAATGAGACAGTATGCGTGAGGGCTCAGCACTCGGCAAATACCAGCCACTATTCCGTTGAGAACTTGGCGATGCTTCTCTCAACAGACTGCCTGCCAAGGTCCACCATCGCTCCCCTGAGACAGCACACTGCTACCCATTTGAGAGTCAAGATTCCTGCTTAGCCTCTCATCATCTCCCACCCCCAAATCCTTCCTACACAGCCATGTGCCAGCTGGGGCACCAGAGCGCCCACTCTGTTCATTGAAAATCACCTGGAAAGCAAGACAGATGCGCCTTAGATTCAACAGGCCTGAGACCCTGCGTTTCTACCAAGCTCCCGGGTGATACTGCTGCTGCTGGTGCCCAGGTCAAGGCGCTGGGTTCCACGTGAACATTTAAACACTTCTTTGGGAAAATGCCTGGCTGGCAACACCCCTAATGCTCGACCTTTGCAGGGCTGGGCCTTTTAGAACAGAGAAGAAGCAGCACGATAAGCTGTGCTCTAGCTTTTCTGGCTTTGCTATTTCTAGGTCACTGGGAACAGCTCTGATTTTCACCAGTGGCAGGCAGCTGGCATCAACACACAGGCTGCTCTGAGGCATTACCTGACTGCGTCGCTGTTTCAGCTTGATTTTGACAAGGAGGATGAGGCAGACCAAGGAGACCACGACAAAGAAAGCCAGGAAAATCCCCATGTCAAAGTACTCCGTGGGTTGCTGGAACAGAACACAGACACAGTGAGTCACCGCTCTCTTCAGCCTGAGGTTCGGCGCACGGGCTGTGTTGGCTCAAGCTGGAATAAGGATGGGGCAACAGGGGTGCACTCCCCCCATTTGCAGGGAACCACCTGGGGTTCTGCTAACATGCACACCCGGTGCTATTCAGGCCAGGTAGTACCCTCGAGTGTCGCCAGGGGGAGGCCTGACGCGGGCTCAGCCAGCACAGTTTACAAAGCCCAGCCCCCAGCGGAATAGTGCAAAGTTCGCTAGAACCAGTAGGAGGGGCCCTTCCAAATAAACACAAATATCACATTTTTGGGACAAAGGAATGAGTGTCATGTTTTGAGGGAACAGTGATTACTAACCATATAATTAATGGTTTACAACAACTCAGAAAATTGTACGCTGCTTCCACAAATATCAGCTTCCACTACAATGAGTCATATTTACCAAAGTGCTCTTTTTTCCTTTAAAAAAGAAGCCAGCATGTCAGCTCTTCTGCAAACTCCCTCTAGTTTTAGTTCCTACCTTTTCCTCACGTCTCACTGCCTCCTAAGACTTTGAAGTCACCTTACCTAGGACCTGCCTTTAGCCAATAGAAATAGAATTTTGCTAATTAAATGCTGCAGGTGTCCAGATGTGATGTGCATAGAAAAGAACCATCCTAGAGTGAAGATCCCAATATTTGTGAGGAGGAAATAAACCAGATATGGGGCACCTGTCCCAGGTTCCTAGAATCTTCAGAAGTTTAGGCAGAAGATGCCAGACAAGAGTTCATGGTCAGTAGTGTCAACACCCTTAAGAGAAGCCTTAAAGACTATTCATTAACCTCCTACTGGCCATGAACTTCAATCCCAGTTGACAGCTAACTTTTCCAGAATCAGTATCAGTTAGGGGGTTTCAATAACACGATTGACCCCACGGAAGGAGGAAGCACGGGTTTTTTCACTCTGGTCTAGGTCACATGGAAGGAGACGCGGGAAGCTCTGTGCTGAGTATGCCTTCCCTTCAATCCTCCTCAGTCAGCCTTTCAGAGGGAGACGGGATAGGAGAGAGAGAGAGGAGTTTCCCACGAGGGAACACTGGGTGGAAGAGACCAGGGAGATCCTGGCATGAATCAGCTATTTCTGGTAGGGCTTTTCCAACCCCCTCTAAAGGAGCACTGACCTAAACCGATAGGAACCTGGGGCGCATCATCATTTGATCAGAAAGAAGACAGAAATGAGAGCCCGAAGCCTAAAGGGAATAAAGGTTCAGGTGGCAGCAGAGAAGGGGCCGGGTGTGGTGGCTGGGGCGGAGGCTCACTCGAGGGGGCCGGTGCTGAATCCTTGCTCGAGCCACTTTCTGCTTGTTGACGATGTTCATCAGCTTGATGGCATCTGCGCCCTTCACGTACACCACGGGCCTCTTGAGCGGGTCTTCCTGGCCCTGGTTTAGCTAAGGAAGAAGAGACGCTCCCGGTTAGAAGACGTGCTTACTGTAAGAAGCGGAGAGAGAGAGAAAGGCTGGAGGAAAAGGATACGAAATGCCCATTTGGAAATCACCCGACTCCTCAAGCATGACTGCCTTGGAGTTCCCAGACGACAAGGCTGAGGATGAGGCTGGTTCTAGGCTGGACCGGGCAGACTGAAGGCCCGGAGGGTTTTAGGAAATGTCCCCTAAATCCCAACTTTCCTGGATCTTAACCCCTCTCCATAGTCTTGCCTTGAGTATGATGTCCAAGCACGAACAGCTAACATCAGCAGATAATGCAAAGGCCCTGAGATGAGGCTGACATGACTGTGACAAGCCAAGCTACCCAGAGGCGGGGCTTCTCTCAGGAGGGTGCAGTGCTGGCATGGTCTGAGGATTTACCTGGTCGATAGCTTCTGGGTTTTCAGACACATCGAAGATGACTGCGGTGGCTCCCCGCTGCACTGCTCGCTTGGCCTGGCAGAAGGAAACAGAGCAGGTTGGCATTCTGGCCCTCTGACCTTTCCTATCTGTACATTAAGGGGCAAGGCCACCTACCTTGAGAACAAGGTGAGTTGGAATAGGTGAAGATAAAAAACTGGGTACTCAATCAACCTTTGTCTCCCTATCCAACCTAAACCTTAAAAATAAACTACAAACCGACAACCTGCCCTGTCAGCATAAAGGTATTGGTTTCAGTATTTTCTGCTATGAACACACAGCCACTGGCAACCAAAGCAAATGCCTTTGGTCCCTCTCTTGTGGTCCTTCTCTCTCCCATGGCACCCGGCACTGCAGTTGGAGCAGCATACGGAGTATTTACGAAGGTGTCTCAAGATGGTCAATTTTAATAACTGACACGGACAGAAGACCTTTGGAGATGCTGTCAGAGGGAAAAGCTACGAGAAATCATTGTAAATGGGGATTTAGAGCAGTTGGCTGCCAAACCTGGCTGCACATCAAAAACCACTTGGGAAGTTTGTAAAGCAGATTTCCTGGCTCAAACCACAGAGACTGATTCAGCAGAGCTGGAGAAAGGCCCAGGAAACAGCTCTAAAAGTTTTCTGAGGGATTCTGCTGGTTTAACTACTTGGGAAACTATTGATCAGAGAGATGACATTAGAATATTTGGGGGACAAATGAGAAGTGGTGAGATTCTTTTCTTGGGAAAAGGATTCCTTTCCATCTCAAAGTACCTTTTAATTTTATGTCCAGCTAAGTGGATGATGGGTAAAAGCTACAGAAGAAAAAGACATAAGACATAATCTCTGCTTTTAGGAACCTGAATCTTGTTAGGGAAGTAAGACAACGTCTAACAAGAGGGGGGCATAGAAAGACCAACACCTCCTATAAGATGGGCAAATGATGGCTAGCGCTCTGAGGTCAAGATAGCCTCTAGGGCCAGGGTTTCTGAGAAAGTATGCAATTTGAATTCCTTCCATAAGAATAATCACTCTAGGCCCTGGCTGGGTAGCTCAGTTGGTTGGAGTACTGTCCCGATACACCAAGGTTTCAGGTTCAATCTCCAGTCAGGGCACATACAAGAATCAACCAATGAAAGCATAAATAAGAGGAACAATAAATCAACGTTTCTCTCTCTCTCTCTCTCTCTCTCTCTCTCTCTCTCTCTCTCTCTCTCTCTCTCTCCCCCCCCCCAAAATCTCCAAATTTTAATTAAAATTTTGTTTTAATAAATTAAAAACAAAAAAAAATGATCACTCTATACAGTTGCAGCATAAAAAGCAACACTGGACCTAAGTGGATGAGGTGGCTAGACCAATGCCTCGGCTCTACCAGCCCACTAGAGGGCAGTCTTATCCTACCTTTTTAGAACAAGTCCATTCCCGGTGCTTTGTACTCAACAACAGGACAGTGAAATCCTCAGGGATACTGCGAGGGCCTCTGCAACTTAACCAGCTCGGGCACTCTGGTGCTGTGCTGCCGAAGCTGTCCTATCTGCTCAGGACTCTTCTTGTTGACCTGACACTCCGTGTCTTACTTTGAATACATAAAGTCTCCTCTTGCATTTGTCCACCCCACCCCACCCCATCCCATCCCCACCACGCTGCAGTCAGGAGTGACCCTTAAGGAGCTATTCCTGGCTCTACTAGGGACTGAACCCACAACCCAGGCATGTGCCCTTGACCGGGATCGAACCCGGGATCCTTCAGTCTGCAGGCCGATGCTCTATCCACTGAGCCAAACCAGCTAGGGCCCAGTTCTAATCTTGAACACTCCACTGACTGTCCAGAGCAATGGGGAAAGAGCTGGAGTTGTCCTACCACCTGCCTCCAGCAGGAGCAGGCATGATGGCACAGACTCCTTTGCCTGAGGCCAACAGCCCGTGGACCCCAAGTTAAGTCAGTGCTTGTGTCCCAGTCTTTCACATTCTCCCAAGATGTTGAAGTGCCTCGAGGAACAGCACGGAATACAAGGTAATAAACAGGACCTCTCATTCCTGTGCTTGGCTTTCATTCTGCGATCAAACACATCAAACAGCACCTGAGGGGAATGAGCCTTCAGAAGCATCTTGATCAGGAGCACCCAGCACCCGCCCCCCCTCCCCGCTTTGATGCTGGCGCACCTGGCGAGGCTAATGGCTGCGGGCGAAAGCCTGCAAGACTGGGGACACGTGCGGCTTTCAGGCTCCCCTGCGCCACAGCAGCGGGGCAGTCTCAGGGCTTTGGAGGTGAGGCCACGACCCACTCGGGCAGGCATTTTTAAAAAGACATTTTCAACATCACCTAGGAGGGCTGGCCAGTCTCCTGGTTTCCACTTTGAAGAGAGCAGGTCAATGTATTAAGGTGCTTAAATCCCGTTTATAGCCTAACCTCAGAAACAACCAGGCTCATGCACGGGATCCAAGCACAAGTATTTAGTTTGAGAAAATGATAATTCTCACAGTTGACTTAACTTTAAAAGTCATGTTTAATGTAAGCTGCTTTTAAATTAGGCGTATTTCCTGCATCTACCAGGACTGAGCAGGGTCCTACTGGGGAACTTGCCAGTTAGGAGCCAGCTCGGGACTTAAAAGAGGCCACAAATAATCCCTATTTAGAAGACAACATGTTTATCATACTATTCCCAAAGCAAATTTAAAAACACAGGACACCACTTGGTCACACTTTCCCCCTCGCCACGTTTTCAGTGTGACCGATGACACATATTCCTTAAACCAACATTCCTATCTTAGATCGTTCACCATTTTACCTCGTCAGGCTTGGTAAGACTATTTAAAAACCCATCTAAGCCACAGTGGGGAGATTTTGATTGCCAGAAACCCTATAACATCCAAAATTCTCAAGATAAGGCTGTTTCAGACAGGATGGGCCAGGTGCCCTGGTGGATGCTGCCAGACGAAGGTCACTGGTAAACTGGCTTACCCTGGACTGTGCACAGAAAGACGGACGGAAAGAGAAGGGTGTGAATAGCAGGAAACAGGTGGGAAGTCTCGGCAAGTCCTCCCAGAAGCAGCCAAAGGCCTTGCCTTGCTGACCTCCGCATGCCCTTCCCCTCGACCCCACCCACACAGGTATTTTTCGCATCTTTCAACAGCTTTGCTGCTTTGATCAGGCACAGGGCAGGTCCGCACCAGCCAGCAGGTGACCAGAAGCCCAGCCCAGAATGTGGAATAAAAGGTTGTGAAGGCTCTTTATTTACCTTTCCCTTTCCCGGCCTGCAAGACCTGAGGCTAGACAATGCCCACAGCCACTGAAACAGGAATCTAACGTGCAAACATCTGCACACGCGGAGGTTTGTAAAGTACACAGTTCCAAGCCTTGGAGGACAGGGTCGCAGTTTGTGGCACTTACTGCCATGCGAGGCTCCTCCGGTTATTCAATGCACGTTTATTCTACATATGAGAAAGCCTCCTGGGACCACACTCTTGAGTTACTGCTCCCTGGATGTGGATGTGGTTTTCCCTTAAAGAAGTGCTTCTATCAACCTGATTCTTTTTCAAAAATATGTTTTTATTGATTTTAGAGAGAGGAAGGAAGAGGGACCGAGAGACAGAAACATCAATGAGAGTAAAACACCGACTGGCCGTCTCCTGCACATCCCCACCAGAGACTGAGCCCACAACCCAGGCATGTGCCCTAATCGGGGATTGAATCATCACCTCCTGGTTCACGGGGCAACACTCAACCATTGCGCAACACTGGCTGGGCTGACTGATTCTTAAATTTCCAGATGTGAAGGGGGCATTCTGATGAAAATATTCCCGTGACTACCTTGTGGACGGGAAAACTTAGAGACTAAATTAGTGTCAATTACATCCAGAAATTCTAATCAGAAATGGGTCTGGCACTCTTTCCGTCTACTCAGACTTGGTTTTGGGTTTGGTCCCACAGTATACTCACTCCTCAGAGGCCCTGGGCACAGACTCCACTTTTTACCTGCTACCTGTTTCTTTGTCAAGCACTGAATATGTTGTCCCCAGTGCCTAATCTTTATTGTAAGAAAATTTTGACAAAATACCACTTTAATAGGAAATAACCCAAACATCACTAAAAATGTCCTTTGTCCTAAACTCCTGATCATGGGGAAACTAAGGAAGCTGGAGTGAAACTGCTGATACGAAGACATGTGTCTTCAACCTCTCACAGGAAGTTCTGACATATAGGGGTCTTTTTTCCCCTCTACTGACTACAATTTTAGTTGTTAGTTTTTTTGTACTTATCATAAGCTCCCAACCAAGTCATTAAAAATTCATTGTAGCCCTAACTGGTTTGGCTCAGTGGATAGAGCATCAGCCTCTGGACTGAAAGGTCCCTGGTTCGATTCTAGTCAAGGGCATGTACCTTGGTTGCGGGCACATCCCCAGTGGGGGGTGTTCAGGAGGCAGCTGATCAATGTTTCTCTCTCATCGATGTTTCTAACTCTCTATACCTCTCCTTCCTCTCTGTAAAAAAATCAATAAAATATATTTTTAAAAATTAAAAAAATTCATTGTAAATATTTTAAAGGCTGTGATATATCCCTTCACATAATCTACTTACTCATGTGTTTTAGATATTTGAGTTATTCCAAATTTTTATTATAAGTAATGCTACATTCAATAAATCTTAGCTTACTTTTTCAATTTCCTTAGGATGGAGGTCCAGGGCCAATGAAGATTACTAAGAATCTTAATATAATCCACATAGGATTTTAATGCCCCTCCATATAAACCCACATAACTCAATATATCTGCAGTAATGATGAGAGGCTGGCACCGACAATATGAGACAAGTTTATCAACAGATTTAACTTCTGGGTAAACTGACCTGTTGGTAAGTTAGCTGGGAGAGGGAAGTCAGTTAGTAATTCTGCATTATACTTCACATGCAGAAAGATAACCCAGAGTGAAGTGTAATTTGATCATACCTACCCTACTGATTCAAGGTCAAGTTCAGGTGTGACCCCTCCCCTGATACTGACAAGTACCTCTCTTTAGTCCAAACAGCTCCTTCTTTTCTGAGCTCTAGTATCTCTAAGGATTTCTCCTCTGCTTACCAATTTCTGTGATGCATTTCCTGCCAAAACATGACCACCTTTACTGTTTTTGCTACTTACAAAAGTAATATGTGCTCGATGTGACCATTTTAATACAGCAGGTCCTTGAATAACTTCATTTTGTTCTAATGTTGATGAGAAAAAAAACAACAAACATAAACACACCGATTACCAGCTGGGGCCACTGTGTGGAGTTTGCATGTTCTCCCCATGTCTAGTGAGTTTTCTCTGGGAACTCGTTTCCTCCCACATCCCAAAGATGTGCTCATGAGGTGAACTGGCGTGTCTACAATGAATGAATGGTGTCCTGTCCAGCGTGGGTTTCCACCTTAGGCCCTGAGCAGGCTCTGGCTACCTGCAACCATCGATTGGAATAAGAGGATTGGAAAAGAATTTTCTTTTTCTTCATCTTTCTTAAATGCTTACTTCAATGCTTAATATTACAAGTATTTTAGTCTTTCTTTAGAAGCTGGGTGTGTTTTTGTGACCAGGAATATGCTGTAGGAGCTTAACTCTTGTTTCTATTCATTAGCCTGTGGTCCTATTGATTTTGCTATCTGTCGTTTGGCTTAAAGATGCAGTTTCCAAGACCCTATGGATGGCATTAAATGAGGACTTATTGTGACTCCGAAAGTAAAAGCAGAAAAAGCTTTCATCCTGTATCCTAGCTTTTAAAAATTTAATTTTAAAAATATCCTCACTGGAGGGCATTTTTTCCATTGCTTTTTTAAGAGTAGAAGGGAGGGAGGGAGGGGAGGAGGCAGGGAGAGGGAGGAAAAAAGGGAGAAGGAGGGAGGGAGGGAAGGGGGGAGAGAGAGAAAGAGAGAAAGAGGGAGGGAGAGAGAAACATCAATGCAAAAGAGACGCATCAACTGATTGCCTCCCACACGAGCCCCAACCAGGACAATCAAACCTGCAACTGAGGTAAGTACCCTTGACTGGGAATCTAGCCCTCAACCCTTCAGTTTGCAGCCCAATGCTCTAACCACTGAGCAACAGGTCAGGGCTATCCTAGTTTTATAACAGTGCGGTTTATATCCTTCCATATATTTTTTTAAAAGCCATACAATAGCAGGAATAAAATTAATATGTATCTACTCACATATCAAAATAATATTTAAATATAAATTAAATGTATATACTGTTCTGTACTCTATTTCCCCCCTTAATGTAACAATTTATTCAATAATACTGATGTAGAAAAATATTCATTCTTCTTACCAGCTACACATATTATTCCATTATATGGTTATACCAGAGTTTAAGACTTTCCTTCTGAAGGCATTAGAAGATTTCTAACTTTTTTTTTTTTCTTTTGTACCAAATTACTTTGACGGAACGGTACAAATGAAAGACAGGAGTGGATGAAAAGGTAAAGGTAATTCCAACATGCACTACTGCTGTGGTGACCAGTCTAACTTTCCACTATTAGAAACAGCGCTGTATTTCCATTCTCAGACTTCCATTCTGGTGGCATCCGTCCTTAAAATAAATAGCCACACGAGGTCTTGCTCAAGTCAGCACAGACATCTTACGTGTGAATGCCTCCCCTGGGCGCTAGGCTAACCTGCCCTCCGGGCCTAATGGGGTCAGGAGGTAGCTCTTACTGACCAGTCTGTGTGCCCCATAGAGCCTAACAAAGCAGGCTGCCCTGGGATTGTCTACACTAGACCAATTAACATAACAGGTGGGAACGGAGTTTAATTCTGTGTGTAGTGCCACTTGTGAATTTATCTAACAGTAGTAATTAACCAGTTACTGTGAGTGCTAGGCCCTGGGGATACGTTCAGCCGTGAGCAGCAGGCAGACCACTCTGAAAAGACCGGGGGAGCCATAGGGATAGTCTGAGAGTTTCGCTCCATGGGCAAATGAGTAAGATATTACAGTCATGGCATCACTTGGCACACTTAGCTCTATAGGAGCTTTTTCTAAAGTATGATCGGGGAATGACAGGTTTTCTTGGTCAGTGTCCTTCGAGGAATGCTGAATATTCTCGAATTGTTATCCCTGACACGGAGCACATTAGTACCCTAGAGGCTTTCTAGCTGGCATCCCCAATTTTTTGGACACGTTTTTAAAAAAAATATATTTTATTGATTTTTCACAGAGAGGAAAGGGGAGGGGCAGAGAGCTAGAAACATCGATGAGAGAGAAACATCAATCAGCCGCCTCCTGCACACTCTCCACTGGGGATGTGCCCGCAACCAAGGTACATGCCCTTGATCGGAATTGAACCTGAGACCCTTGAGTCTGCAGGCCCACGCTCTATCCACTGAGCCAAACCGGTCAGGGCTGGGACACATGCTTTTAACAGCAACTCCTGTCAACACTGTGTCCCCCAGGGGAGAAGTTTGGGACCCAATGCATGTGCTACATGGTACACTGAGGTTAGAGAAGTATCACCCCCCAATCACTCCCTTGCTGTAACTCACAGGTAGGAAAGACAGGGATGTGACAGAGACCTACATTTTGATCTGGAAAACAATGTATAAAGGATATATACATCACAATTTGAATGAGATGGTTATTGTTATGAAAACACTCATCATATGGTTCAATCTGCCAAGTATTTAAGAGGGCCAAGTGTGTGCCAGGCACCCCAGGAAAAATACAAGCCAGGACCTTCCAGAAGTGTATGTATTACACCCCTGCTGCTGTCCTGCAGGGAGAGATCTTGTTTAACAGCAGTGAGTGTTCCCGAAAAGTCTCTCCCCTTCTTATCCAACCAGGAGTTCACTTGTGGCTCTCGTCTGACACGCTTCTAGTAGCGGGACCCCAGGTGGCAGAAACCATGATTGTGGAGAATCCAAAATGGCACCAGAGTCCCAGGGCGTGGTTCTTATAACTTGGTATCAGCATTTTGCTTCACCTTGGGTCCCCAAGACATCTATGGGTCATGTCTTGCTTAGGCTGATATGGATGCATGGGGTCTTGCAATGGGCTTACCATTCACCCAATCCTTATCTTCCTACAAGCTGAGCTCCCTCCTCAGGGAAGTGTCCCCCTCCTGAGGATGGAGTGGGGTAGGTCAAACCAAAGCTCTTTGCCCTCACCCCTACACTCAACTGCTTACCATGTTTTGCTGATTCCATCTTCCAAATCCATCCACTGTTCTTCCATCCTCACTGCTGCCACCTGTCTAGGACACCACACTTTTCAGGTGACTCACAACATCTCCCTCAGGAGCTTCCCTAGCTCACCCTGCCTGCTCCCCAGTATGGTCTCCATTCAGTGACAGTAAGTCTGACCAGTACCACGCGCCTTGAATGACTCTGCACTACTCTAAGGATAAGATGTAACCTACCCACTGCCTATCACAAACTCAACACTCCAGCTCTCAATCTAAGTAGGCTAAGCTTCTAGGAGTTCTCTGACCTCCTGCATCCTTTCCAGCGAGGAACAGAGTACCTATCCCACACCAATACTGGCTAGCCGTTATCTCTTCTCTCTTCTGGCTCAGGTCTTATTCCCTCTGCATTGTTAGTGCTTGTGGCCTGACTCTGTGCCCCACCACTGCGGCTCTTATGACATCACATGGTAATTGTTGACTTAAAAATGCCTCTCTCACTAGAAGGCAGCCAATGTGTCAGACTTCTTTCCTGCTGAAATCCCAGCACCCAACAAAGGGCCTGCCACAGGGTGAAAGGCCAAGAAATGTTTGTTGATTAACCTAAAAGGATCAGCCTTTTGCCCTCGGGGTTAGCATCAAATACCCTGGGCCCTGGACTCTAAGCTCAGAGGATCACTTCTGGCCACCTGACCTCCTTGACTCTGAAACTGAGAAAGTCCATTCTCAAGATGGTCTGCATTTCGGATGTTCAGGATTTGCTTTATTAACCAGTGAGGGTCTTCTGCTATGGTGTTTGCTGATGGACCTTTGATGGGTGGTTGGTTCTAATGCAGATGTCATTGTCTACAGGCAACTTTGGCCCTAGCCACTAAAAATGGCTCCACCAGGTTGTGGATCTTTATCAGGCTGTTGGCCTCTGTGTGAGCACATCTTTGATGTCAAAGCTCTTAGAAAACAAGTCTGTGCACTTGCAGTGTTTGTTCCCGACACTCTCTCTCTGGGAAGGAGGAATGCAAACCCCCTTTATAACTCTCACCAAAGGGAACCCCTGGGCACAGCCACGGGAACCAATGGCACTAATGGCATGAGATGCGGGATTTTTTTTCCTTCCTTCCATTATCACTTCGGTGAAGACCTGGAAGACTGATGGAGTCCACCTGAGAAAGATGGCCTGCAGACTGGCCAGCCTTCCCCAGACGAACTGGAGCGTGGCTTTATGGGAGAACTGGGGGCAGATTCCTCACTCCCCGACTCAGTGGTGTGGGGCAATGACACCACAGCACAGACTTGAGCGGCACATCCACCTAAGGCTTGAGCCTCCTACACATCGTTGCCAGGAACGCCGGGCGCCAGTAACAAGCCCTGCTTATGCTGCCACTGCGGCAGGCCTGCTCCTGTGGTCAGGGAGGGGCGAGGGACTGTGAACACCAACAAGACCAACCAGCCAGTCCCAGAGACTGGCCACGTCTGATGTCCATCAGTCCCCTCTTGGCTGGTCCTCCCCAAGTCCAAACAGTGGGGACTCACAGGGTCCCTTTATGCCCCTCTCTCTGGAGGCCACTAAGTGGATTTCAAACCTCCCCTCCTCACTTTTTCCTTCCTTCCACTCCCATCTTCTTCACTTAGTAGTGACCACCCAGGCACCAGACTCTTCATCTTTCTGGTCAGCTGCTGTTCCCTGAAGCATGAGTCACTGCATGACAGGGACCTCTCTTCCAGGGACAGGGGCTTGTAAGGCCCCTCTCACCCAAGCCCTGTTTTCCTACAGAATCCTTTCATTCCAAAGGAAATGAGGTCACAACACAGCACATGGGTGACCGGTGAGAAAACCCTGGTGCCCAGAAGGGAGTGGGTGTCAGAAGAAAATGGGAGGGGAAAGACCCTAACTCCCACAAACAACCACCTGCCGCTGTGGAGGGATTTGGAGGGAGGGGGTACACTCAGCTTAAAAAATAACCAAGTTTCTTTTTTTACCAAAACCAAACTTGCAGGGCATTTGCTTAGTTTACTTCCATGACTTGGAGCCTCTAATCCACTGCCTAAAGGGGATGAACACACAGAACAGTTGCAGAAGAACGGGGGCATGGGTGGGGGGGTGGGGTTCCTGGGTGATCAGGCGGTTTCACTTTGGGGGGCAGGTGAAAGGAGGTGGGTGCAGGGTGAGGGTGGGTGGTGCAGCCCTGTCCGCTCCACTGGCTTCTCGCTCCGGGGCTTGGCTGCAGCCCGGCCTGACCTTCCAGGTTTCCCTGGCAGAAGATCAAAGCGCTGAAGCCACAAACACCGCTCAGATCTCCGAGGCCCTCGCGGCCTCCCCGCAGGGTCCCCCCTCCCCTTCCACCCGTCAGGCCAGGCTTCTCCACGCCCCCCAAGGCCCCGCCCCCTGCACTTCCCCACGCCCCCAGTCCCTTCCCCACCCAGTGGGGCGGTCTTTGGGGGCGGGCTCCCATCCGGCCTTCCCCGAGCCGACCCGGCCGGCCGCACCCCTCCCACCGGGGGAAGGTATTTCTCGCCGTAATTAAAGTCATTAAGCCTCCGAAGGCTCCCGTGGGCTGCTGGTGCTGAGCTCCGGAACGAAGATGATGCTTGTTAAGTCCTAGTTAAGATTATGCTGATCTATTTCGGAGACATGTAGCAGCGAGAATCCAGCGGTTAAGTCAGTGGTTAGGGCTGCCTGAGTTTAAATAGTGTTATTCTCAAAATATGCAGCAGCCTCACTTAATTTCTCCTAATTAAAGGAGCCGACAGAAGTGGCTGCACTCCACCGCCATTGTCACGGCGCCATTACACGGGCTGTACCCTTTTCACAATCGGAAAATACTGGGTGTCAAAAGGAAATGCATTTCCCTAAATCTTAATCTTAAACAGACATTTAGACCAGTTCCCCCAAAGACAATGACCCTCTTTGTTTCAACACCTGACAAGGAGCACCCGAGTCCCAGGAAACCTGTCCCCTCCTCTCCACGCCGCTGCTGGGGGAGCAGCCGGCTGTTCCAGAGACGGCTACGCCAGAAAGAGAAACTTTTGTAAAAAACTGCTTGCTATATTTTTAGTTGAGTTTCCAGAAGTCCCACTTGAGGCCAAATTGTATAAAGTCGGCAATTAGAAACTTCAAAGAGGACCACCCCCTTCTCTGCATATGGCAGCGAACACTTGTTTAATTATAAACAAGTGTTCATTAGGTGGCGGAATCAGGCTTCACAAGGAACAATAGTGCGGCGAAGTCTGAAGACCCTACAGGAGCGTCCCTTTAGAGGTGGGGGAGGGCTCCCTGAGGCTGAGCCCCTCCCCGCCGGAGCCATCTAGTAGGGCAGACTTGGTTCTAAGCCTTGGCCCACTGGGAGGCAACTGGGGAGATTTAAAAAATGCCCACACCTGAGCCCTGCCCCTAGAAATGGTGATTTCATCTACGTGGAATGAAACCTCGGCAGCAACATTTTTTCCAAAAGTTTCCCAGTTCGTTTGAAAATGCAGGTAGGGCTGAGAACCACTGGGCCCCAAATCGCACAATGCCTTTGGGCTTTCAAGGGACACGTACACATGTGGACGCCCCGGCCTCAAGGCTAGGGTCTGTCTGCCCTTCTTGGGAAGAGGGGTGTGCTGCAGGGCAGCGTGCCCCAGAAGGATGTCCTGGAGAAGCGGTCTGCAAGCCAGGACATGGTCATCTTGGGGGGATTCAGGGAACCCCAGGAATGGTTTAGAAAGGGGCTCCCTCCCCGAACTCTTCACTGGGGTGGGTCAGGGCCTCTCTTGCCTTGTCTGGGGGTAGTACTGGTCCAAAGCATCAGACTCCAAGAGGGGGAAATTACCTATCATGTACCAGGCAAGGCAGTGGGTGCTTTCAAATGGCACTGAATCCGCACAGCAACTCCGCAGGCGAGGTGGCGTTGATCCCTACTTGACAGCTGGACGCTCAGAGGTACGTCACTCAGCCACATGTAGAAAGGTGACATTTGACCTCAGCCTCTCTCCATAATCCCAGGCTAGACATGCACCAGGCTTTAGCATTCATGTTATTCTAGGGGTTTCCCAAATCAAGCATGATGGAGATGTGTGCACATACAGAAACATGAATGCTCAAACTCCAAGTATTCCATCAACAGCTTATGTAAGTGTTGTAGTTCCCAGTCTGACAAGGAAATTCCAGATTGCTCTTATCCTAACCCATCTGCACTCTCATCTTTGAAACACCCTTTACAAATGTCATGCAGCTCATAAATCAACATAGAGAGGGTTGGCAACGTGGAAAGTCCTACTTTTGTCCAGGATCAGCTGCTGAAAGCCAGGTCTGTTTCGTCAGAGGCTATTTCATTCAAGGAGGTTCTATCCATTGCCATTTTAGCCAATGCAAGCTCACAGACAGTACAACTTTCCCTCTGATACCTCTTAAAAATCTATTTAGAGTGTTTAAAAATGGTCCTCTGTGTATCCGATTGTACTGACTCCTTGTATGTGTGACTTTGTATTATTAGAATACAACTCTCTTGATTTCATAACAAAATCGTTGATAACACAACAAAACCAAATCTCTCTCTGTCTCCCTCACCTGCTATTCTTATCTGGGTGCAGTTTGATGATACCCCTAGTCAGGGTGAGCATGAGGAAGAAAACAGTCTGAAGGTGACCTGTGAATAGGCAGGCCAACCCAAGTTTTTATTTTTAAAATATATTTTTATTGACTTCAGAGATGAAGGGAGAGAAAGAGAGAGACAGAGATAGAAACATCTGTGATGAAAGAGAATCAATGATCAGCTGCCTCCTGCACACCCCCACCTGGGGATTGGGCCTGCAACCCGGGCAGGTGCCCTGACCCTGAATCAAACCAGCAACCTCCTGGTTTACACGATGACACTCAACAACTGAGCCCCAAGTGCTTTTTAGCATTGCCATGGGAACTGGGTAGGAGGAGGAGCTGTCACCCCACATTACTTGGGCTGAAGTCCTGGCTCACCTTACTCAGCAGGTGTGATGACCATTCTGTGCTCCCATTTGTTCACCGGTACAATGGGATAATGCTAAGAGGAGGTACTCTCACAAGTTGTTGGGAGACTAGATGAGAGGTTGCCTGGCACATGGTAAGCATTTAGGCACAACCTCCTTCCTTGGGATACAGTATGTGTCTCCTTTAGGCACCTGGCCCTTCCCTTGACTGTGTGAGTACAGGATTTTTCTCTTCTCCAGGCAGGAGAGCTGATGCATCTAGTCTGGTCCTTCTTGCGGGCCCAGTTCCCACAGAGAGCAGCAGGCACTCAAGAGTCACAGTGACTCTGCCGTCTGCAGAGTTCTGGAAGTTGATGAGACTGTGCTGTAGCTCATATACACACAGAACATCAAGTTCAGGGCACAAAATGATGCCATGGCACACAACAGGAAGAAGGTGGTCACTGGCTGTCACCCCGGAAGCATCTGGGAACATCTGGGGTGCTTTTTAAAAATGCAGGGTCAGACCTCTCCCTGGAGACTGAGGGTGGCTGGGATGGAGGTGGAGCTGGCCTTCGCAGGTTTGAAAGCCCTCTGGGCTGATGCTTGGGCTCTGCCAAGATAAGCAACCACAAGCCCAAGCCCTGAGGAGGTCAGGAGAGAGCGTGGCCGGGAGGGCTTCCTAATCCCAACTCATCAATCCGTGTTCCTTCCCGCCCAGAACTGCCAGATTGATTCCTTTCTCAGTTACAGTATTTGGTTCTAGAAAACCACTTAACTCGACTCTAACTCATACTTAAGGAAAGCCCTCGTTAAAAAGAAAAATATGCTTCAAGGCAGTAAACAATCGAGGCTCTTGTGATGTCTGGCTGTGGGAATGATACCCTCAAAGCAGAGCCTGGGTTCCTCACAATTTTGGAGTCTTGGGGTCAGTCCCTAGCATGGCACCTGGAACCCAGCAGGTAGCAAACACTATAGGGCACAAGTGCTCGGGGAGGGGCTGTGGGCTCAAGAGCCATTGTCTACCCCATACGGGCAAGATGTTAGGGTTCACAGCAGAGGCCTCATGGGCTAGGCCTTTGGCTGCAATGCTATTTGGACTTCACAGGGGATCCCAGGACCTTGACCAAGGGCAGGACAGAGCAATAGAATGCAAGTTCCAGAAGTCTTCTGCGATAAAAAGGTGATAAATATTTCAAAAGATGAGAATCTGAAGGACACCATTTTCAAGATTAAGTCCCATTTTTCTTCACAAAACACACTCTTTCAAACACACTCTGAACTGATTAACCAAGTCACAGAACTTGGATGCCAACTGCTCAACTAATACCCACTTCTCTGTAGTAAGTCATGACAGCTTTTGCCCTTGGGAACAATTCTAGTGACAGGGACTGGGGATATGGAGAGGGGATGCTGGCTGTAGCAGCTGAGATCATATTTAGGCTGTTAAACGTGATATGAGTTAATCCCAGAAAGATCATACTTTAGTGTTTAATTAAAAGAACAAACCCTAAGTCCCATTTCTACAGGCCAACGAGTTGAAGGCCATGATGAAACTACACTCTTATTTTTTCCAAATGCATTCCAGTCCTGGTACTCAATAAATAGCTGTCACAATGGTGGTGATGATGCAAGGGGAAGGAGAAAAGCTGGAGAACAAGATGTTCTTGGGCGTCCAACCAGGTGTCTGGGCTGTAGCAATAGTACTTCCTGCCCCTGGGTTCACAGTCTCATCCATGCCCCTCCATGGGGCCTGCGAAGCAGTCGGGGAGGGGGGGGGTGAGTTCTCACCTGTGCAGAGTGAGCAATCTACTGATTTAGAGGAACTGAGTGAGACCAACAAGGAAGACAAATGGATCAAGAGTTCGAACTGTGTGAGACCACCTTGACGGATGCTCAAAAACAGGTCAGGAAGGGCTTCATGAAGACCACGCTGCCCCAGTGAAGAAGGGAAGGCTGGCCAGGAGCTGGGCTGCAGCTGCAGACCTTTCAGACACATATCAAGTGTCAGAAGGCAAGAGGTTCACAAAAGGCGATTGTTAATTCAGCACACTTACTGAACCCCTATCCTGATGGTACAAGCGATGCTGAAAAGACCCAGTCCTAAAAGATCTAGTCTCTCTCAAGGAACTCCAGTAGTCACACTAGAGACCCTATATGCACAGCAAGAAATATTCCTTGC